>JALQPE010000250.1:0-96353 GCA_030407315.1 Asparagopsis taxiformis
TGTTCACATGTGCATGTTTTTGAGAATAGCCCAAATTTTACTCAAATCAGGGTGTTCCCCGGATAAAGGGGTGCTCGCAGCCGCCCCAAAAGCCGCCTAGCTTGACAGCTGTAATTTTAACACATTACACAATCAAGGACACTGCCTGCTTCACGCCACCTCGTCAGGTTTCGAGAGCCCGACTCGGGCCCGTTCTGAACGGACACTCACATCTCGATTGCCTGTCTTGCATTCCAGCGGTCACGATAGGTGTGTACCTAACAAAAATTTCGGTTGTATTGTGTTATTATTTCCAGCGATTGGCGTTCACGACCATTCTTCAACTTAACGTGAAACATACCATCCACATCACTCGAATACGTCAACGTCAACCATCTCTTTTCCTTTCCAACTCAACAACCATGGCGGATACGCATTTCAGCAGTTTGTTTTCAACGGTTTGCGGCGATCAAGTGAGCGCGTCAGCGGAGTCGCGCGGACTCAAGCGCGGCGTCGATGTCGACTTGTTTGCGGACGTGGACGGTGCGGCTGTGCATATTGGGACGGCTTCGGTGAGCACTGCTGGTGGCGATGTTGGCCTTCCGCGCACGCTGCACAACCACAAGCTGCCGGAAACCGACGAGGCCGACTATATCGTCGTGCGCAACATTGCGACTAAGGACAAGTTCAAGGACCTCCCGTTCCCGTACATGTTTGATGGCGCCGAGGGACCGCCGGAGACGATGGGTGGAGCATACGCCGCGGCGTTTTACCCTTGGGATACTCGGATGATGCGCCCCGCTGCGGAGGATGGCTCTAGCGACATTCGTACCCCTGCTGCAGCGTCAAACTTCAACGCAGCGACGAACCAGGCCAGCTCGGGACGGATGCCCAGTACCGGTCCAGCAGGCGAAATCACTGGTTCGGGGGGTACGAAGCATCCAGCACGCTCCGTCCCGGTTTCGGGAGGCACGAAGCGCCCTGCTCGCTCTGCCAGAGCCTCCAGTGGAGGCACGAAGCACCCTGCTCGCTCCAACGTCACCGAAGCTACTACGCAGGACGTAACCGAGGTGGACGACGAACCGGAGGTGGCGGAAAGCATTCGTGAGCAGCAGGGGACGCAAATTATGGTGCCCAAGTTTGTGACGTCGGATTACGTCGGAGAAGGAGCGACTGTGTTGGTGAGGCAGCTAGTGGAACCGGCCGTGACCCTTCGCGATGTCAAAGAAGACCACGTGGAGGACCTGCGCAACAATATGTTGGCGGTGGGGTATGTGAGCTCTTCGCGTATCACTGTGACGGTGCTGAGGTCGCAGAACACGCATTTGTCCGCCGACACGCGTCTGTTCCAGAATGGCAAATTCCATGCCAATGCGAACGTGACCGTGATCGACGGACTGCATCGTCTCAATGCTATGCATAGCATTGCGGATGACTTCACGCGCCTCACCCGTATGCACAGAACCAAGCTGCCACAGGAGGCAAACCGCTTGCGCTGGGTTACTCAGCCTCTGGATGTGTACTACCTTCGCCGCAAGGACGACAGTGATCTCCAGCCTCATGAGATCATCCACAAGAGTGCAGAGTCGAACCATACGACTGGGACGCAACTGACGGAGCGCTCCCTGGTTCGAATCTTGTCGTCCATCCAGCAGTTCATCCGTACGATTGCTGTTGCAAACAACGTGGAAAACGCTGGCGACTTGCGTGAGTCTGATGTCATCCGAACATTGTTCGAGGCGCAGTTCATGGGGATGATGAATTCGACGAACACGGCTCGGCGGTGGACGCGTTTGGCTATAGCAACGCTGAAGCATCCTGTTCTCGACGACGTGTTGCGTGAGCTGAACAATTCCGAGCGCCGCAACGAGATTGGGATAACGCACCTGGACCACAAGATAGTGCGCGAGTTGCTGGAAGAAAACTTTGTCTTCGTCTTGCGTGGTCTTTCGGAGTACTTGAACCCTGCTCATGGCGGACGTCCGGATGGACGCTTTGACGTGAACGACTTTTATACATACGTCCGTCGCGTGACTGCAATAGCAAATTCTCTGTACGCTGCGTTTGGGCGCCCAAAGAGTATTATGCGCAAGTCATTTCTGAGCACAGAGATGGCAATTGGGTCGGTTAAGCAGCCGAAGGAGTTGCAATGGCATCTCACCAATGCCATTGCAATGTATAGAGGGGACGACCGGAGCAGTGAGGTTCGAATGCGACGGAGAACCACGCGTTTACAGGATTTGGAAACGAACTTGAAAGAGTTTTTCAATCCGACATTGAAGAAGAAGACTAAGGCTCGACGCAAACGCCGCCCTTCTGCTGCCAATGTGAGACTCACTCACAAGAAGCAGCGGAATGTCGAACATGAGCCTGCTTCGCATGGCATCCGCCGCCGTTCACAGCGACTTCGCTCGACGGGGAGCACACGCCTCGAGGAAGAAGAGCCGGTTGTGGTACAACAATCCGCCGGGGAAGAAGAGCAGGCCGTTGTTGATAAACCCACCGATCAACAACAAGCCACTGCTTCCGGTGATGAGGTTGACGAAGACTCCGCCCGTTCCCCCGATTCTGCCGTTGAGATTGTCCCCCAAGATAACCAACGTGCTGGTGCGACTCCCTCCAACCAAGAATCTGTCCATACCGCTTCGGACGAGGAAGACAAACAGGGTGCAGACGAGGGCCAAGTCGAAAGCAAGGGGGTCCGCGAAGTGACAATTACATTCACTGTTCCGGAAGGAGTGGAAGTCGATGAAGACGGTTACATCGTTCGTGACTCTCCTTCTGAAGACGACCTCCTCTTCGACGACCGTATGCCGTCTCTTCCTGACGATTTCGAAGACCGAGCCGAAGGGCATCATCTGGCGCAGCGTCCCGCGGATGTCATCGCATCGGTGAGGGTTGGCTGTCTGCCCCCGATTGAGCTCAGGTTGTTATTGGAGAGTGTGGAAATCGATGAGGAGGGCAGAGAGGTGAGGTATTTGAAGCAAGTGGCGATGGACCCTGTGTTTGAGGGGCTGCATATTCCGGAAGAACATCGGGCTCGTGTGCTATTCGAAATCGATCACGTCTATCCGATGTTCTTCGCAGCGTGGAAGATGGCTGCCAAGGCGATGTGTGAGCCTACATCGACGTTTCTACCCTCGAGGCTGGACTTTGCCCAGGTTGCGCGAATGTCTACAAGCTGGAAGGATTCGTATGAGGCCGGCACTGGTATGGCGTACTTCCACAATTGCCGAACGGAAATCAACGAGCGAGGGTATACGGTGATGCACAATTTCGCGGATGTAAGCTACCTCGATGCGTCGGACAAGTTCCCCTTTGACTTGGGTCTCATGGAAGAAATTCCTAACCAGGAATTGTTTCGGTACTTCTTGGGAACATGGGAGGGGGAGCAGGTGCACAAGGACCCTGGGAACCGGCAGCTGTGGAGTCCCATTGTCAATACAGGGGACGATGAAACAGATGAGAAGAACCGGAATGAGGGGAGGGCTCGCTTCACGTCTACACGCCAGTGCCTGGTTGACTATGCAGAGAACGACGAGACGCATATCGACCGGTTCAAGTTTGTGACGCGGCGAGCCCTACTGGATGTGTGGTTGGGAATCCTTGTCCGGCTGATAGGGCTGGAGGAGTGCGGTTTACCGGGAGAAAAACTTGTCATGCCGGCATCTGGGGGACGGTTTTTGATAACGGGAAAGGGGTGTCCTCGGCAGGTCCCACACAATGATTTCCCTGTTCCTCCTCGCGACCGCAAAGATCAACTTCCGGGTTACTTTGTTATTGCCAACGGAGATGACCCATTCCCTATCTGGGTGTGTCCAGGGTCCCACAAGTACGTCTTTTCCAAAGCGCTGGAATTAGATATGTACGCCAAGACGATGAAGCTGAAGAAGGTAATCGTTCCGCCACGTTCAGTCTTCATCGGTCACGGCCATGTACAACATGCCGGGGCAGGGCATGTCGACAGAGTTGTGTCACACACGACAACGAGGTATCACACGTATTTCAGGAATGCGTCGTATCCGATTCCCGACAATGTTTCGTTTGGTTTCATCAGGCGGTTGGGATTCGAAGAAGAAGTCATCGCCAATGCTCCGCGCCGGTCTGCAAGGCAAAGTCAACCGGCACCTGTCAATGTTCGCCACAAGACAGTTGTTCCCATCCCGGTCAAGAAAGATGGTAGGCCGAAGACAGGGCAGCTCCGAATGATGCGGATGAAGACGACAGAACCTCGCAAGGATGTAATGCACACACCGAGTGTGGCCCCGGTAGTGCCTCTTCTGCCGGGACAACCTGGATATCTAGTTCACTATCATAGTGAGGACGAAGAGGAAGAACAGTTTTCCGACGGCTAGATATCTTAACAACAACTACTTTAGCAAACAATTATCGAGAATATAATCATCTCCTTTATCACTTTCAATCTATGAACCTACTATAATGCACTTCCGTTCCATGCTTTCAAACTAGATTGTCCATTCCCTAGTGGGTTGGAGCATGATTCCAGGACGATTCCCTCACATCTCTAGACTCGATGGTCTATGCTAGAAATAGCAGAACAATTGGGTTTATACGTGCTTCATCGCCAACTTGCTTCTGGTAATGGCTGGACGTGCACGATACACGATCACCTGAAATGGACGTCCGGTGGATGTCCAACTCAGATGCATTCCTGGCCGGCCCAGAAATTCTACAATTTCGGGCACAAAAAAATATTGCAAAAAACATCGATTTGGGCGGTCGATTGTGCCGTACGGCACACCCCCATCTCAAAAACATGTTCACATGTGCATGTTTTTGAGAATAGCCCAAATTTTAATTCAAATCAGGGTGTCTAATTTGGCCACAACGGCCCCAGGCACCGGAACCGCCGCCCCGAGCGGGGTCATCACTGGCTTCTGTAAGCACTAACTGTAAGGCTAAATGGCGCCTAACGATGGGTCGATTCCAGGCTTCAAGCCTAAGTTATGCTAGGGTGACATCGTTTCCCCTGTTCCATCATGGTCCTGCCTTACTCCTCCACGACAAACACTACTCACCCATCACGTTACTCGTATTCCGTGCACTTTGTATGAGTAGTGAACTCGCCTGCTTAGTTGCTGCAATGCGTGGATGTAGGCAGCACACGACCAACCTGAAATGGACGTCCGGTGGATGTCCATCTCAGATGCACTGCTGGCCAGCCCAGAAATTCTACAATTTCGGGCACAAAAAATCTTGCAAAAATCAACGATTTGGGCGGGTCGATTGTGCCGTACGGCACACCCCCATCTCAAAAACATGTTCACATGTGCATGTTTTTGAGAATAGCCCAAATTTTAATTCAAATCAGGGTGTCTAATTTGGCCACAACGGCCCCAGGCACCGGCCACCGGCCCCGATCGGGGCTATCACTGGCTTCTGTAAGCACCAACTGTAAGGCTAAATGGCGTCTGACGAAGGGTCAATTTCAGGCTCAATACGCCAGGGACAGGTCTTGGTCCTTGTTCCATCATGGTCCCGCCCCGCTCTCTCACGACCAACCTGAAATGGACGTCCGGTGGATGTCCAGCTCGATTGCATTGCTGGCCAGCCCAGAAATTCTAAAATTTCGGGCACAGAAAAATATTGCAAAAAACATCGATTTGGGCGGTCGATTGTGCCGTACGGCACACCCCCATCTCAAAAACATGTTCACATGTGCATGTTTTTGAGAATAGCCCAAATTTTAATTCAAATCAGGGTGTCTAATTTGGCCACAACGGCCCCAGGAACCGACCGCCGGCCCCGATCGGGGGCTATCACTGGCGTCTGTAAGCACCAACTGTAAGCCGGAGCCGGCTGCCGCCCCGATCGGGGCTATCACTGGCTTCTATTAGCACCAACTGTAAGCCAAAATCGCGTCTCACGAAGGGTCGATTTCAGGCTCAACACGTCAGGGAAAGGTCTTGGTCCTTGTTTCATCATGGTCCCGCCCCACCCTCTCGCGACCAACCTGAAATGGACGTCCGGTGGATGTCCAGCTCGATTGCATTGCTGGCCAGCCCAGAAATTCTAAAATTTCCGAAAAATCAATTTGGTGGCCCAGCATCTCCTGTGCCGAAAATTCCCGCACTCAGTTCTGATATACGTCTAGACGTGTTTCCCACTTGTACGCATCAGGGAAGGCGTCACGGAAGGTTGACACTACGCTACTTGTGTACCGCGTCGTCTGAAATAGCGAGTAGTGTTTGTTGTATAGTTGTGGAGTATGCGTCTAGTGGTTTGTAAAGCTTGCAGAACGGGATAGGGATGTGGGTGGCCCTATTTTATGAATACATGAGTACCAATATTCAGGGTTGACAAAGCGGAAAGGCATAGGCTCATACATGTTTGAGATTGCATAGTAGAGAAAATATTTTCATCGAAATTTACATGGAGCTGATGGAGGTTTTAAGGATGAGGTATGAGAGGAAGAAAATTCTTCTGTGGTATGAGGATGTGTTCTGTGGGGGGATGGAATCTTGGGATGGTACAGGGGGAGGTGGAAATGTACGGAGTGCGGGTTTAGAATGGATTGTGATTCGGAGAGGAGTGCCGACAAGCATATTATGGGGATTGGGGAGACGCTGCGGGGTGTTGGGGTAGTGAGGGCGGAGGAGGTGTTTAGGTGGGACCGTAGGAGGGTGCGGTTGAAGGCGCCGAGAGGAGGGGTTTTTAGGAAAGTGAGGAGAAAGAAGGGGAGGGGGTGGCGTCTGTTCTGGCTGTGGTGAGTGGGGATGTGATGGAGAAGAAGGGGGTTATTGTATTTGGGGAGGGAGGGGAGTGGGAGGAAGGGTGCGAAGTGGGGGGTTGATATGTGTTTCAGAGCGGGGAGGTTTCTGGGGATACGGCGGGGGAGCCACCCCGCAGTGCGGGAGCGTGGGCCGGTGGTGGTGGTGTATACGGTATCGAAGATGCGGATGGCGTGGGGGCATGGAGCAGCTGAGGGAGGGAGGGGTGGAGCAGGTCGGGTACGGGATGGGGAGTGAGAGGTTTTGGAAGAGTAAGCTGCAGGGGAAGTTTGTGTAGAGGGCGAAGGAGAGGGGTTGAGGGTAGAGGAGAGAGGGTACTGAAGAACAATACGTTTCAAAGGTGATGGGGGAGAGCATGGTCGAGGAGATAGGGGGTGTTTTGCCCTATTCTGAGGTAGTATGAGGACTGGTTATACGAAATCTGTACGGTAGAGCAGAAAAGTAGGTATGGAATGGAGGTGTGCACCGTGGAAGCGGGGATAGGTATCTGAAAATGCGTGCTAGAGTGGTATTGGGGGTGTTTGAGGTACAGTACGGGGGAGGTGAGCACCAACAGGAAGGGGGTGTGAGCGAGAGGATGAAAAAATTAAAGACAAAATTGGAGTCGACCGACAAGGAAAAATAGAGTGGTCGCCGTGATGGATGCGGACATCCATGTCGAGCACGGCGGCAGAAATTTCTGGGGTCGAAATTTTTGAATTTCTGAACCGGCGCCCGTCCTAGGTGGACATAGACATGGCGGAAGTCCATCCCGAGGGGGACATCCGTGGTACTAGAAACAATGAATGTCGCCCTAGTAATACTAGACGTACTAGACCGCATGGACGTCCGGTTCTAGGCGGACATCCAAAAATACTGGAGAACATGGACGTCCGCCTAGTAATACTAGGTGTACTAGAGGTTGTGGACGTCCGCGTCCATTTCCGAGAACACAGACGTTGGACATGAAGGTATTCTTCAAACCCACCAACAAATTATTATACTTGCCTGCTGCAAGCTCTCACCCTGGATCTATGAAAACAGGAATCATCATAGGAGAAGCTATACGATGCTTGAGAAATACAAGCCAAAAAGCTGAATGGCTGAAAGCTCTTCACTATATCTTCAAAGGACTTCTGAGAAGAGGATATGATGCCAACACCATCAAGAAGAAATGGAAACAAATTAAGTTCGAGCAGCGAACGAAACTAATTGAAACAAATTCAGTTAGAGAAAAACCAACAAGAGAAATCGTGACAACGCGATACAACAATAGCACATTTTTCCACTGGAAAAAATACTGATCAAGCTCCCCATCAAAGGAGTCCTGATCGACAGAAAACTCGGCGTCTATAACAAGAAGCAACAGGAAATTATCAACAATTGGCCCCCGCAAATAGTATATGGAGACTTTGCTAAACTTGGAAAGAAGCTCATCTCCGCCAAGGCCACTTGGGACTACTCCTTACTGCAGAAAAATCATTCATCCTGAAATAAGTGGAGGAAAGCTGTCTTCTTATTGGATAAAAAGCCTGCAAAAATATCCCAAAACCCGCTAACAAACGATTTCCAAAAGGCACGAACCATAATAGTTCCTGCCCCACCCACGTGTCATACTGCACTGGCGAGGGAAATTATCAGCCCCATAATAGATGCACAATGACTACATACCACCGCCGCACGGCGAATGCCCCCTACGATAGGATAAATAGTAGAATTTGGTAGCCACCAACGATACGGCAGGTAGGAGCTGAAGAAGATTTGATAAAAATCGAAACGTTCTCCGCTACCTCACCGCCAAAGGTACTAGCCAATATCAGGTCCACCACAAGAAAGGTTGACCAAAATATCCTATTACCCCAGTGGTCTTCAGGAAACCCCGAAGACAACCTTGGAAGCCCCTAGGATTGCCAAAACGATCCCCCAAAACCATCTGCCGCACAGCACCCCAAAACAACATTTGCCCAAATCCCCTATCAAAGGAATTCCATTCTGGAAAGAAGCCAGCTGCCAGGTGTACAAGATCAACGCAAACCAAGGAAAATGTCAGACCCAGGGTCGAAAAGACTTCGACTTCAACAGGCACTCATGGGAACTACCAAACAGGCAGTAACCTCACCGCCCAAATGGACAGACAACATGATGAAATCTCATCTCACAGATGCAGGACATATGTTCAAGAAAATATGTGCGAAAGAATCAACCATCAAAAAGCTGAATGAACACATAGAGAAAGGAACAGTCCCGCGAAGCCTACGTTTGAACATCAAAGTTATGGTAACAAAAGAACTTCAACAATCGATGAACGAAATTGTAGTACGGGCTGAGAAGGAATTTCATAGTCAAGTGATGAATGGTCTACTACAAGCCCGAAAAAAGGAATTGGATGACATGAGAAAATCACTGACACTAAAAGAGCGAACCTGGAAAGATGAAACATACAATATTCTTATGCAACTACAGAGTGAAGGTCTATATAGAGACACACACAGCTCGCCCGAACAGGACCTCGTCGAATGGACAAAAATTCTGGAAACGAAACAAACCACTCTGGAAAAAGAAATTCGCACCGAAGATCTCCTAAAGCGTAGAGCTCAGGAAATCGCAAGAAATGAACGGGAATCTATTGTACAAGAGGAAAGAGTTAACCAACTCCTGGACAACTCAGCAATTAATGCCCTCGAAAATAAGGTACAAATGCTGGAACAAAAGCTAAACAAAACCAACCCGAAAAAAGAACAGGCCAAGCCTCAGAAAGGTGGAGGCCAGAACAAACCTCAAGCGAAAAAGAAAAAAATTCCGAAGAAGAAAGAAAAAGGAAGGAAGGCAAAGGCCGGACGCGAAAACGAAAAGCCAGAACACAAGCCTGCCTCTCGGCGTTCAACACGCCGATCGGAATAAAACTTGAGAAGCTCTCCCCGGAAGCTAAAGCTGTCCTGAAAATTGGACACAAATTTGCTTTCAATGCAGACCTAAAACGGTCGCTCGCTTTGCTAATGAATAATGTACAGGCAAAATATCAAGGGAGATTCAACGCCCTCTCCAAGAGGGAACAAGATAACTGGAAGAATTGGAAACTGCATGCGCTGAAATACATCGCACAAATCCCAAACCAGAAACATGACAAACTCTCAAAAATACTAACCAGAGGCATCCAGCACCTGAAAAAAATGGATGTTATCGTGAAAGAAGCTGACAAAAATTTAGGACTGGTTGCCATGAGAGGTGACATCTACAACGCCATGCTCAGGGAACAGCTACAAGGACCAACCTATCGGAAAGTCCCAGCATTTCCACACATGGATATCTTAACTAGGATGAAAAATATCCTGAAATACACTACAAGCGTACCGGCTTGGAAAAAAGAGAAATGGTTACTGCATGCCGAGCAAGCCAAGGAGCCATGCCATTTCTATATCAACCCCAAGATACATAAGAAAGAACTTGGAGCCAGGCCAATTACACCCCAACATTCATATATGCTAGCTCCCCTGAGCAAGGAGCTTGCACGAATATTACAAGAGAAAGTGGCTGAAATTGAAGAAATTGCCAACGACTCAAGGGATGTAATACGAAGTTTGGAACGTTTCAAGACCACAAAGAACTTTGCCTTTGTGACATACGATGTAGAAAAATTATATCCGAACATCGACCTACGTGACGCCATCCAGACACTGGAAAATAACTTGGATATCATGAAGATGGACAATTATTTCTGGACCAAAATAATCCAACTAATCATGTACAATAATTTCGTCGAAGCAAGAGGAACAGTCTACCAACAAATGGTAGGAACGGCAACAGGTACGCAGGTAGCACCGCCCTTTGCCAACCTCTACCTATATTTCAAGTTCAGAGAAATATTGAACAAAGACGAAATATTATACCAGAGCAGATACATAGATGATGGTCTCCTCATGGTTGATAACATGGCTGCTGGAGAAAAAATAATAGAAGAACTGAACGCAGTATCAAACCTGAGACTAACATCAGAAATGAGCACGCAAGAAGCAACTTACCTAGACATAACTGTCTACAAAGGACCCAGATACATTCTGGAAAACAAGTTGGACATGAAGGTATTCTTCAAACCCACCAACAAATTATTATACTTGCCTGCTGCAAGCTCTCACCCTGGATCTATGAAAACAGGAATCATCATAGGAGAAGCTATACGATGCTTGAGAAATACAAGCCAAAAAGCTGAATGGCTGAAAGCTCTTCACTATATCTTCAAAGGACTTCTGAGAAGAGGATATGATGCCAACACCATCAAGAAGAAATGGAAACAAATTAAGTTCGAGCAGCGAACGAAACTAATTGAAACAAATTCAGTTAGAGAAAAACCAACAAGAGAAATCGTGACAACGCGATACAACAATAGCACATTTTTCCACTGGAAAAAAATACTGATCAAGCTCCCCATCAAAGGAGTCCTGATCGACAGAAAACTCGGCGTCTATAACAAGAAGCAACAGGAAATTATCAACAATTGGCCCCCGCAAATAGTATATGGAGACTTTGCTAAACTTGGAAAGAAGCTCATCTCCGCCAAGGCCACTTGGGACTACTCCTTACTGCAGAAAAATCATTCATCCTGAAATAAGTGGAGGAAAGCTGTCTTCTTATTGGATAAAAAGCCTGCAAAAATATCCCAAAACCCGCTAACAAACGATTTCCAAAAGGCACGAACCATAATAGTTCCTGCCCCACCCACGTGTCATACTGCACTGGCGAGGGAAATTATCAGCCCCATAATAGATGCACAATGACTACATACCACCGCCGCACGGCGAATGCCCCCTACGATAGGATAAATAGTAGAATTTGGTAGCCACCAACGATACGGCAGGTAGGAGCTGAAGAAGATTTGATAAAAATCGAAACGTTCTCCGCTACCTCACCGCCAAAGGTACTAGCCAATATCAGGTCCACCACAAGAAAGGTTGACCAAAATATCCTATTACCCCAGTGGTCTTCAGGAAACCCCGAAGACAACCTTGGAAGCCCCTAGGATTGCCAAAACGATCCCCCAAAACCATCTGCCGCACAGCACCCCAAAACAACATTTGCCCAAATCCCCTATCAAAGGAATTCCATTCTGGAAAGAAGCCAGCTGCCAGGTGTACAAGATCAACGCAAACCAAGGAAAATGTCAGACCCAGGGTCGAAAAGACTTCGACTTCAACAGGCACTCATGGGAACTACCAAACAGGCAGTAACCTCACCGCCCAAATGGACAGACAACATGATGAAATCTCATCTCACAGATGCAGGACATATGTTCAAGAAAATATGTGCGAAAGAATCAACCATCAAAAAGCTGAATGAACACATAGAGAAAGGAACAGTCCCGCGAAGCCTACGTTTGAACATCAAAGTTATGGTAACAAAAGAACTTCAACAATCGATGAACGAAATTGTAGTACGGGCTGAGAAGGAATTTCATAGTCAAGTGATGAATGGTCTACTACAAGCCCGAAAAAAGGAATTGGATGACATGAGAAAATCACTGACACTAAAAGAGCGAACCTGGAAAGATGAAACATACAATATTCTTATGCAACTACAGAGTGAAGGTCTATATAGAGACACACACAGCTCGCCCGAACAGGACCTCGTCGAATGGACAAAAATTCTGGAAACGAAACAAACCACTCTGGAAAAAGAAATTCGCACCGAAGATCTCCTAAAGCGTAGAGCTCAGGAAATCGCAAGAAATGAACGGGAATCTATTGTACAAGAGGAAAGAGTTAACCAACTCCTGGACAACTCAGCAATTAATGCCCTCGAAAATAAGGTACAAATGCTGGAACAAAAGCTAAACAAAACCAACCCGAAAAAAGAACAGGCCAAGCCTCAGAAAGGTGGAGGCCAGAACAAACCTCAAGCGAAAAAGAAAAAAATTCCGAAGAAGAAAGAAAAAGGAAGGAAGGCAAAGGCCGGACGCGAAAACGAAAAGCCAGAACACAAGCCTGCCTCTCGGCGTTCAACACGCCGATCGGAATAAAACTTGAGAAGCTCTCCCCGGAAGCTAAAGCTGTCCTGAAAATTGGACACAAATTTGCTTTCAATGCAGACCTAAAACGGTCGCTCGCTTTGCTAATGAATAATGTACAGGCAAAATATCAAGGGAGATTCAACGCCCTCTCCAAGAGGGAACAAGATAACTGGAAGAATTGGAAACTGCATGCGCTGAAATACATCGCACAAATCCCAAACCAGAAACATGACAAACTCTCAAAAATACTAACCAGAGGCATCCAGCACCTGAAAAAAATGGATGTTATCGTGAAAGAAGCTGACAAAAATTTAGGACTGGTTGCCATGAGAGGTGACATCTACAACGCCATGCTCAGGGAACAGCTACAAGGACCAACCTATCGGAAAGTCCCAGCATTTCCACACATGGATATCTTAACTAGGATGAAAAATATCCTGAAATACACTACAAGCGTACCGGCTTGGAAAAAAGAGAAATGGTTACTGCATGCCGAGCAAGCCAAGGAGCCATGCCATTTCTATATCAACCCCAAGATACATAAGAAAGAACTTGGAGCCAGGCCAATTACACCCCAACATTCATATATGCTAGCTCCCCTGAGCAAGGAGCTTGCACGAATATTACAAGAGAAAGTGGCTGAAATTGAAGAAATTGCCAACGACTCAAGGGATGTAATACGAAGTTTGGAACGTTTCAAGACCACAAAGAACTTTGCCTTTGTGACATACGATGTAGAAAAATTATATCCGAACATCGACCTACGTGACGCCATCCAGACACTGGAAAATAACTTGGATATCATGAAGATGGACAATTATTTCTGGACCAAAATAATCCAACTAATCATGTACAATAATTTCGTCGAAGCAAGAGGAACAGTCTACCAACAAATGGTAGGAACGGCAACAGGTACGCAGGTAGCACCGCCCTTTGCCAACCTCTACCTATATTTCAAGTTCAGAGAAATATTGAACAAAGACGAAATATTATACCAGAGCAGATACATAGATGATGGTCTCCTCATGGTTGATAACATGGCTGCTGGAGAAAAAATAATAGAAGAACTGAACGCAGTATCAAACCTGAGACTAACATCAGAAATGAGCACGCAAGAAGCAACTTACCTAGACATAACTGTCTACAAAGGACCCAGATACATTCTGGAAAACAAGTTGGACATGAAGGTATTCTTCAAACCCACCAACAAATTATTATACTTGCCTGCTGCAAGCTCTCACCCTGGATCTATGAAAACAGGAATCATCATAGGAGAAGCTATACGATGCTTGAGAAATACAAGCCAAAAAGCTGAATGGCTGAAAGCTCTTCACTATATCTTCAAAGGACTTCTGAGAAGAGGATATGATGCCAACACCATCAAGAAGAAATGGAAACAAATTAAGTTCGAGCAGCGAACGAAACTAATTGAAACAAATTCAGTTAGAGAAAAACCAACAAGAGAAATCGTGACAACGCGATACAACAATAGCACATTTTTCCACTGGAAAAAAATACTGATCAAGCTCCCCATCAAAGGAGTCCTGATCGACAGAAAACTCGGCGTCTATAACAAGAAGCAACAGGAAATTATCAACAATTGGCCCCCGCAAATAGTATATGGAGACTTTGCTAAACTTGGAAAGAAGCTCATCTCCGCCAAGGCCACTTGGGACTACTCCTTACTGCAGAAAAATCATTCATCCTGAAATAAGTGGAGGAAAGCTGTCTTCTTATTGGATAAAAAGCCTGCAAAAATATCCCAAAACCCGCTAACAAACGATTTCCAAAAGGCACGAACCATAATAGTTCCTGCCCCACCCACGTGTCATACTGCACTGGCGAGGGAAATTATCAGCCCCATAATAGATGCACAATGACTACATACCACCGCCGCACGGCGAATGCCCCCTACGATAGGATAAATAGTAGAATTTGGTAGCCACCAACGATACGGCAGGTAGGAGCTGAAGAAGATTTGATAAAAATCGAAACGTTCTCCGCTACCTCACCGCCAAAGGTACTAGCCAATATCAGGTCCACCACAAGAAAGGTTGACCAAAATATCCTATTACCCCAGTGGTCTTCAGGAAACCCCGAAGACAACCTTGGAAGCCCCTAGGATTGCCAAAACGATCCCCCAAAACCATCTGCCGCACAGCACCCCAAAACAACATTTGCCCAAATCCCCTATCAAAGGAATTCCATTCTGGAAAGAAGCCAGCTGCCAGGTGTACAAGATCAACGCAAACCAAGGAAAATGTCAGACCCAGGGTCGAAAAGACTTCGACTTCAACAGGCACTCATGGGAACTACCAAACAGGCAGTAACCTCACCGCCCAAATGGACAGACAACATGATGAAATCTCATCTCACAGATGCAGGACATATGTTCAAGAAAATATGTGCGAAAGAATCAACCATCAAAAAGCTGAATGAACACATAGAGAAAGGAACAGTCCCGCGAAGCCTACGTTTGAACATCAAAGTTATGGTAACAAAAGAACTTCAACAATCGATGAACGAAATTGTAGTACGGGCTGAGAAGGAATTTCATAGTCAAGTGATGAATGGTCTACTACAAGCCCGAAAAAAGGAATTGGATGACATGAGAAAATCACTGACACTAAAAGAGCGAACCTGGAAAGATGAAACATACAATATTCTTATGCAACTACAGAGTGAAGGTCTATATAGAGACACACACAGCTCGCCCGAACAGGACCTCGTCGAATGGACAAAAATTCTGGAAACGAAACAAACCACTCTGGAAAAAGAAATTCGCACCGAAGATCTCCTAAAGCGTAGAGCTCAGGAAATCGCAAGAAATGAACGGGAATCTATTGTACAAGAGGAAAGAGTTAACCAACTCCTGGACAACTCAGCAATTAATGCCCTCGAAAATAAGGTACAAATGCTGGAACAAAAGCTAAACAAAACCAACCCGAAAAAAGAACAGGCCAAGCCTCAGAAAGGTGGAGGCCAGAACAAACCTCAAGCGAAAAAGAAAAAAATTCCGAAGAAGAAAGAAAAAGGAAGGAAGGCAAAGGCCGGACGCGAAAACGAAAAGCCAGAACACAAGCCTGCCTCTCGGCGTTCAACACGCCGATCGGAATAAAACTTGAGAAGCTCTCCCCGGAAGCTAAAGCTGTCCTGAAAATTGGACACAAATTTGCTTTCAATGCAGACCTAAAACGGTCGCTCGCTTTGCTAATGAATAATGTACAGGCAAAATATCAAGGGAGATTCAACGCCCTCTCCAAGAGGGAACAAGATAACTGGAAGAATTGGAAACTGCATGCGCTGAAATACATCGCACAAATCCCAAACCAGAAACATGACAAACTCTCAAAAATACTAACCAGAGGCATCCAGCACCTGAAAAAAATGGATGTTATCGTGAAAGAAGCTGACAAAAATTTAGGACTGGTTGCCATGAGAGGTGACATCTACAACGCCATGCTCAGGGAACAGCTACAAGGACCAACCTATCGGAAAGTCCCAGCATTTCCACACATGGATATCTTAACTAGGATGAAAAATATCCTGAAATACACTACAAGCGTACCGGCTTGGAAAAAAGAGAAATGGTTACTGCATGCCGAGCAAGCCAAGGAGCCATGCCATTTCTATATCAACCCCAAGATACATAAGAAAGAACTTGGAGCCAGGCCAATTACACCCCAACATTCATATATGCTAGCTCCCCTGAGCAAGGAGCTTGCACGAATATTACAAGAGAAAGTGGCTGAAATTGAAGAAATTGCCAACGACTCAAGGGATGTAATACGAAGTTTGGAACGTTTCAAGACCACAAAGAACTTTGCCTTTGTGACATACGATGTAGAAAAATTATATCCGAACATCGACCTACGTGACGCCATCCAGACACTGGAAAATAACTTGGATATCATGAAGATGGACAATTATTTCTGGACCAAAATAATCCAACTAATCATGTACAATAATTTCGTCGAAGCAAGAGGAACAGTCTACCAACAAATGGTAGGAACGGCAACAGGTACGCAGGTAGCACCGCCCTTTGCCAACCTCTACCTATATTTCAAGTTCAGAGAAATATTGAACAAAGACGAAATATTATACCAGAGCAGATACATAGATGATGGTCTCCTCATGGTTGATAACATGGCTGCTGGAGAAAAAATAATAGAAGAACTGAACGCAGTATCAAACCTGAGACTAACATCAGAAATGAGCACGCAAGAAGCAACTTACCTAGACATAACTGTCTACAAAGGACCCAGATACATTCTGGAAAACAAGTTGGACATGAAGGTATTCTTCAAACCCACCAACAAATTATTATACTTGCCTGCTGCAAGCTCTCACCCTGGATCTATGAAAACAGGAATCATCATAGGAGAAGCTATACGATGCTTGAGAAATACAAGCCAAAAAGCTGAATGGCTGAAAGCTCTTCACTATATCTTCAAAGGACTTCTGAGAAGAGGATATGATGCCAACACCATCAAGAAGAAATGGAAACAAATTAAGTTCGAGCAGCGAACGAAACTAATTGAAACAAATTCAGTTAGAGAAAAACCAACAAGAGAAATCGTGACAACGCGATACAACAATAGCACATTTTTCCACTGGAAAAAAATACTGATCAAGCTCCCCATCAAAGGAGTCCTGATCGACAGAAAACTCGGCGTCTATAACAAGAAGCAACAGGAAATTATCAACAATTGGCCCCCGCAAATAGTATATGGAGACTTTGCTAAACTTGGAAAGAAGCTCATCTCCGCCAAGGCCACTTGGGACTACTCCTTACTGCAGAAAAATCATTCATCCTGAAATAAGTGGAGGAAAGCTGTCTTCTTATTGGATAAAAAGCCTGCAAAAATATCCCAAAACCCGCTAACAAACGATTTCCAAAAGGCACGAACCATAATAGTTCCTGCCCCACCCACGTGTCATACTGCACTGGCGAGGGAAATTATCAGCCCCATAATAGATGCACAATGACTACATACCACCGCCGCACGGCGAATGCCCCCTACGATAGGATAAATAGTAGAATTTGGTAGCCACCAACGATACGGCAGGTAGGAGCTGAAGAAGATTTGATAAAAATCGAAACGTTCTCCGCTACCTCACCGCCAAAGGTACTAGCCAATATCAGGTCCACCACAAGAAAGGTTGACCAAAATATCCTATTACCCCAGTGGTCTTCAGGAAACCCCGAAGACAACCTTGGAAGCCCCTAGGATTGCCAAAACGATCCCCCAAAACCATCTGCCGCACAGCACCCCAAAACAACATTTGCCCAAATCCCCTATCAAAGGAATTCCATTCTGGAAAGAAGCCAGCTGCCAGGTGTACAAGATCAACGCAAACCAAGGAAAATGTCAGACCCAGGGTCGAAAAGACTTCGACTTCAACAGGCACTCATGGGAACTACCAAACAGGCAGTAACCTCACCGCCCAAATGGACAGACAACATGATGAAATCTCATCTCACAGATGCAGGACATATGTTCAAGAAAATATGTGCGAAAGAATCAACCATCAAAAAGCTGAATGAACACATAGAGAAAGGAACAGTCCCGCGAAGCCTACGTTTGAACATCAAAGTTATGGTAACAAAAGAACTTCAACAATCGATGAACGAAATTGTAGTACGGGCTGAGAAGGAATTTCATAGTCAAGTGATGAATGGTCTACTACAAGCCCGAAAAAAGGAATTGGATGACATGAGAAAATCACTGACACTAAAAGAGCGAACCTGGAAAGATGAAACATACAATATTCTTATGCAACTACAGAGTGAAGGTCTATATAGAGACACACACAGCTCGCCCGAACAGGACCTCGTCGAATGGACAAAAATTCTGGAAACGAAACAAACCACTCTGGAAAAAGAAATTCGCACCGAAGATCTCCTAAAGCGTAGAGCTCAGGAAATCGCAAGAAATGAACGGGAATCTATTGTACAAGAGGAAAGAGTTAACCAACTCCTGGACAACTCAGCAATTAATGCCCTCGAAAATAAGGTACAAATGCTGGAACAAAAGCTAAACAAAACCAACCCGAAAAAAGAACAGGCCAAGCCTCAGAAAGGTGGAGGCCAGAACAAACCTCAAGCGAAAAAGAAAAAAATTCCGAAGAAGAAAGAAAAAGGAAGGAAGGCAAAGGCCGGACGCGAAAACGAAAAGCCAGAACACAAGCCTGCCTCTCGGCGTTCAACACGCCGATCGGAATAAAACTTGAGAAGCTCTCCCCGGAAGCTAAAGCTGTCCTGAAAATTGGACACAAATTTGCTTTCAATGCAGACCTAAAACGGTCGCTCGCTTTGCTAATGAATAATGTACAGGCAAAATATCAAGGGAGATTCAACGCCCTCTCCAAGAGGGAACAAGATAACTGGAAGAATTGGAAACTGCATGCGCTGAAATACATCGCACAAATCCCAAACCAGAAACATGACAAACTCTCAAAAATACTAACCAGAGGCATCCAGCACCTGAAAAAAATGGATGTTATCGTGAAAGAAGCTGACAAAAATTTAGGACTGGTTGCCATGAGAGGTGACATCTACAACGCCATGCTCAGGGAACAGCTACAAGGACCAACCTATCGGAAAGTCCCAGCATTTCCACACATGGATATCTTAACTAGGATGAAAAATATCCTGAAATACACTACAAGCGTACCGGCTTGGAAAAAAGAGAAATGGTTACTGCATGCCGAGCAAGCCAAGGAGCCATGCCATTTCTATATCAACCCCAAGATACATAAGAAAGAACTTGGAGCCAGGCCAATTACACCCCAACATTCATATATGCTAGCTCCCCTGAGCAAGGAGCTTGCACGAATATTACAAGAGAAAGTGGCTGAAATTGAAGAAATTGCCAACGACTCAAGGGATGTAATACGAAGTTTGGAACGTTTCAAGACCACAAAGAACTTTGCCTTTGTGACATACGATGTAGAAAAATTATATCCGAACATCGACCTACGTGACGCCATCCAGACACTGGAAAATAACTTGGATATCATGAAGATGGACAATTATTTCTGGACCAAAATAATCCAACTAATCATGTACAATAATTTCGTCGAAGCAAGAGGAACAGTCTACCAACAAATGGTAGGAACGGCAACAGGTACGCAGGTAGCACCGCCCTTTGCCAACCTCTACCTATATTTCAAGTTCAGAGAAATATTGAACAAAGACGAAATATTATACCAGAGCAGATACATAGATGATGGTCTCCTCATGGTTGATAACATGGCTGCTGGAGAAAAAATAATAGAAGAACTGAACGCAGTATCAAACCTGAGACTAACATCAGAAATGAGCACGCAAGAAGCAACTTACCTAGACATAACTGTCTACAAAGGACCCAGATACATTCTGGAAAACAAGTTGGACATGAAGGTATTCTTCAAACCCACCAACAAATTATTATACTTGCCTGCTGCAAGCTCTCACCCTGGAT
Organism: Asparagopsis taxiformis; assembly: GCA_030407315.1. Taxonomy (NCBI): domain Eukaryota; phylum Rhodophyta; class Florideophyceae; order Bonnemaisoniales; family Bonnemaisoniaceae; genus Asparagopsis; species Asparagopsis taxiformis. Next base: position 20,178 of record JALQPE010000250.1, read on the forward strand.
CTATGAAAACAGGAATCATCATAGGAGAAGCTATACGATGCTTGAGAAATACAAGCCAAAAAGCTGAATGGCTGAAAGCTCTTCACTATATCTTCAAAGGACTTCTGAGAAGAGGATATGATGCCAACACCATCAAGAAGAAATGGAAACAAATTAAGTTCGAGCAGCGAACGAAACTAATTGAAACAAATTCAGTTAGAGAAAAACCAACAAGAGAAATCGTGACAACGCGATACAACAATAGCACATTTTTCCACTGGAAAAAAATACTGATCAAGCTCCCCATCAAAGGAGTCCTGATCGACAGAAAACTCGGCGTCTATAACAAGAAGCAACAGGAAATTATCAACAATTGGCCCCCGCAAATAGTATATGGAGACTTTGCTAAACTTGGAAAGAAGCTCATCTCCGCCAAGGCCACTTGGGACTACTCCTTACTGCAGAAAAATCATTCATCCTGAAATAAGTGGAGGAAAGCTGTCTTCTTATTGGATAAAAAGCCTGCAAAAATATCCCAAAACCCGCTAACAAACGATTTCCAAAAGGCACGAACCATAATAGTTCCTGCCCCACCCACGTGTCATACTGCACTGGCGAGGGAAATTATCAGCCCCATAATAGATGCACAATGACTACATACCACCGCCGCACGGCGAATGCCCCCTACGATAGGATAAATAGTAGAATTTGGTAGCCACCAACGATACGGCAGGTAGGAGCTGAAGAAGATTTGATAAAAATCGAAACGTTCTCCGCTACCTCACCGCCAAAGGTACTAGCCAATATCAGGTCCACCACAAGAAAGGTTGACCAAAATATCCTATTACCCCAGTGGTCTTCAGGAAACCCCGAAGACAACCTTGGAAGCCCCTAGGATTGCCAAAACGATCCCCCAAAACCATCTGCCGCACAGCACCCCAAAACAACATTTGCCCAAATCCCCTATCAAAGGAATTCCATTCTGGAAAGAAGCCAGCTGCCAGGTGTACAAGATCAACGCAAACCAAGGAAAATGTCAGACCCAGGGTCGAAAAGACTTCGACTTCAACAGGCACTCATGGGAACTACCAAACAGGCAGTAACCTCACCGCCCAAATGGACAGACAACATGATGAAATCTCATCTCACAGATGCAGGACATATGTTCAAGAAAATATGTGCGAAAGAATCAACCATCAAAAAGCTGAATGAACACATAGAGAAAGGAACAGTCCCGCGAAGCCTACGTTTGAACATCAAAGTTATGGTAACAAAAGAACTTCAACAATCGATGAACGAAATTGTAGTACGGGCTGAGAAGGAATTTCATAGTCAAGTGATGAATGGTCTACTACAAGCCCGAAAAAAGGAATTGGATGACATGAGAAAATCACTGACACTAAAAGAGCGAACCTGGAAAGATGAAACATACAATATTCTTATGCAACTACAGAGTGAAGGTCTATATAGAGACACACACAGCTCGCCCGAACAGGACCTCGTCGAATGGACAAAAATTCTGGAAACGAAACAAACCACTCTGGAAAAAGAAATTCGCACCGAAGATCTCCTAAAGCGTAGAGCTCAGGAAATCGCAAGAAATGAACGGGAATCTATTGTACAAGAGGAAAGAGTTAACCAACTCCTGGACAACTCAGCAATTAATGCCCTCGAAAATAAGGTACAAATGCTGGAACAAAGCTAAACAAAACCAACCCGAAAAAAGAACAGGCCAAGCCTCAGAAAGGTGGAGGCCAGAACAAACCTCAAGCGAAAAAGAAAAAAATTCCGAAGAAGAAAGAAAAAGGAAGGAAGGCAAAGGCCGGACGCGAAAACGAAAAGCCAGAACACAAGCCTGCCTCTCGGCGTTCAACACGCCGATCGGAATAAAACTTGAGAAGCTCTCCCCGGAAGCTAAAGCTGTCCTGAAAATTGGACACAAATTTGCTTTCAATGCAGACCTAAAACGGTCGCTCGCTTTGCTAATGAATAATGTACAGGCAAAATATCAAGGGAGATTCAACGCCCTCTCCAAGAGGGAACAAGATAACTGGAAGAATTGGAAACTGCATGCGCTGAAATACATCGCACAAATCCCAAACCAGAAACATGACAAACTCTCAAAAATACTAACCAGAGGCATCCAGCACCTGAAAAAAATGGATGTTATCGTGAAAGAAGCTGACAAAAATTTAGGACTGGTTGCCATGAGAGGTGACATCTACAACGCCATGCTCAGGGAACAGCTACAAGGACCAACCTATCGGAAAGTCCCAGCATTTCCACACATGGATATCTTAACTAGGATGAAAAATATCCTGAAATACACTACAAGCGTACCGGCTTGGAAAAAAGAGAAATGGTTACTGCATGCCGAGCAAGCCAAGGAGCCATGCCATTTCTATATCAACCCCAAGATACATAAGAAAGAACTTGGAGCCAGGCCAATTACACCCCAACATTCATATATGCTAGCTCCCCTGAGCAAGGAGCTTGCACGAATATTACAAGAGAAAGTGGCTGAAATTGAAGAAATTGCCAACGACTCAAGGGATGTAATACGAAGTTTGGAACGTTTCAAGACCACAAAGAACTTTGCCTTTGTGACATACGATGTAGAAAAATTATATCCGAACATCGACCTACGTGACGCCATCCAGACACTGGAAAATAACTTGGATATCATGAAGATGGACAATTATTTCTGGACCAAAATAATCCAACTAATCATGTACAATAATTTCGTCGAAGCAAGAGGAACAGTCTACCAACAAATGGTAGGAACGGCAACAGGTACGCAGGTAGCACCGCCCTTTGCCAACCTCTACCTATATTTCAAGTTCAGAGAAATATTGAACAAAGACGAAATATTATACCAGAGCAGATACATAGATGATGGTCTCCTCATGGTTGATAACATGGCTGCTGGAGAAAAAATAATAGAAGAACTGAACGCAGTATCAAACCTGAGACTAACATCAGAAATGAGCACGCAAGAAGCAACTTACCTAGACATAACTGTCTACAAAGGACCCAGATACATTCTGGAAAACAAGTTGGACATGAAGGTATTCTTCAAACCCACCAACAAATTATTATACTTGCCTGCTGCAAGCTCTCACCCTGGATCTATGAAAACAGGAATCATCATAGGAGAAGCTATACGATGCTTGAGAAATACAAGCCAAAAAGCTGAATGGCTGAAAGCTCTTCACTATATCTTCAAAGGACTTCTGAGAAGAGGATATGATGCCAACACCATCAAGAAGAAATGGAAACAAATTAAGTTCGAGCAGCGAACGAAACTAATTGAAACAAATTCAGTTAGAGAAAAACCAACAAGAGAAATCGTGACAACGCGATACAACAATAGCACATTTTTCCACTGGAAAAAAATACTGATCAAGCTCCCCATCAAAGGAGTCCTGATCGACAGAAAACTCGGCGTCTATAACAAGAAGCAACAGGAAATTATCAACAATTGGCCCCCGCAAATAGTATATGGAGACTTTGCTAAACTTGGAAAGAAGCTCATCTCCGCCAAGGCCACTTGGGACTACTCCTTACTGCAGAAAAATCATTCATCCTGAAATAAGTGGAGGAAAGCTGTCTTCTTATTGGATAAAAAGCCTGCAAAAATATCCCAAAACCCGCTAACAAACGATTTCCAAAAGGCACGAACCATAATAGTTCCTGCCCCACCCACGTGTCATACTGCACTGGCGAGGGAAATTATCAGCCCCATAATAGATGCACAATGACTACATACCACCGCCGCACGGCGAATGCCCCCTACGATAGGATAAATAGTAGAATTTGGTAGCCACCAACGATACGGCAGGTAGGAGCTGAAGAAGATTTGATAAAAATCGAAACGTTCTCCGCTACCTCACCGCCAAAGGTACTAGCCAATATCAGGTCCACCACAAGAAAGGTTGACCAAAATATCCTATTACCCCAGTGGTCTTCAGGAAACCCCGAAGACAACCTTGGAAGCCCCTAGGATTGCCAAAACGATCCCCCAAAACCATCTGCCGCACAGCACCCCAAAACAACATTTGCCCAAATCCCCTATCAAAGGAATTCCATTCTGGAAAGAAGCCAGCTGCCAGGTGTACAAGATCAACGCAAACCAAGGAAAATGTCAGACCCAGGGTCGAAAAGACTTCGACTTCAACAGGCACTCATGGGAACTACCAAACAGGCAGTAACCTCACCGCCCAAATGGACAGACAACATGATGAAATCTCATCTCACAGATGCAGGACATATGTTCAAGAAAATATGTGCGAAAGAATCAACCATCAAAAAGCTGAATGAACACATAGAGAAAGGAACAGTCCCGCGAAGCCTACGTTTGAACATCAAAGTTATGGTAACAAAAGAACTTCAACAATCGATGAACGAAATTGTAGTACGGGCTGAGAAGGAATTTCATAGTCAAGTGATGAATGGTCTACTACAAGCCCGAAAAAAGGAATTGGATGACATGAGAAAATCACTGACACTAAAAGAGCGAACCTGGAAAGATGAAACATACAATATTCTTATGCAACTACAGAGTGAAGGTCTATATAGAGACACACACAGCTCGCCCGAACAGGACCTCGTCGAATGGACAAAAATTCTGGAAACGAAACAAACCACTCTGGAAAAAGAAATTCGCACCGAAGATCTCCTAAAGCGTAGAGCTCAGGAAATCGCAAGAAATGAACGGGAATCTATTGTACAAGAGGAAAGAGTTAACCAACTCCTGGACAACTCAGCAATTAATGCCCTCGAAAATAAGGTACAAATGCTGGAACAAAAGCTAAACAAAACCAACCCGAAAAAAGAACAGGCCAAGCCTCAGAAAGGTGGAGGCCAGAACAAACCTCAAGCGAAAAAGAAAAAAATTCCGAAGAAGAAAGAAAAAGGAAGGAAGGCAAAGGCCGGACGCGAAAACGAAAAGCCAGAACACAAGCCTGCCTCTCGGCGTTCAACACGCCGATCGGAATAAAACTTGAGAAGCTCTCCCCGGAAGCTAAAGCTGTCCTGAAAATTGGACACAAATTTGCTTTCAATGCAGACCTAAAACGGTCGCTCGCTTTGCTAATGAATAATGTACAGGCAAAATATCAAGGGAGATTCAACGCCCTCTCCAAGAGGGAACAAGATAACTGGAAGAATTGGAAACTGCATGCGCTGAAATACATCGCACAAATCCCAAACCAGAAACATGACAAACTCTCAAAAATACTAACCAGAGGCATCCAGCACCTGAAAAAAATGGATGTTATCGTGAAAGAAGCTGACAAAAATTTAGGACTGGTTGCCATGAGAGGTGACATCTACAACGCCATGCTCAGGGAACAGCTACAAGGACCAACCTATCGGAAAGTCCCAGCATTTCCACACATGGATATCTTAACTAGGATGAAAAATATCCTGAAATACACTACAAGCGTACCGGCTTGGAAAAAAGAGAAATGGTTACTGCATGCCGAGCAAGCCAAGGAGCCATGCCATTTCTATATCAACCCCAAGATACATAAGAAAGAACTTGGAGCCAGGCCAATTACACCCCAACATTCATATATGCTAGCTCCCCTGAGCAAGGAGCTTGCACGAATATTACAAGAGAAAGTGGCTGAAATTGAAGAAATTGCCAACGACTCAAGGGATGTAATACGAAGTTTGGAACGTTTCAAGACCACAAAGAACTTTGCCTTTGTGACATACGATGTAGAAAAATTATATCCGAACATCGACCTACGTGACGCCATCCAGACACTGGAAAATAACTTGGATATCATGAAGATGGACAATTATTTCTGGACCAAAATAATCCAACTAATCATGTACAATAATTTCGTCGAAGCAAGAGGAACAGTCTACCAACAAATGGTAGGAACGGCAACAGGTACGCAGGTAGCACCGCCCTTTGCCAACCTCTACCTATATTTCAAGTTCAGAGAAATATTGAACAAAGACGAAATATTATACCAGAGCAGATACATAGATGATGGTCTCCTCATGGTTGATAACATGGCTGCTGGAGAAAAAATAATAGAAGAACTGAACGCAGTATCAAACCTGAGACTAACATCAGAAATGAGCACGCAAGAAGCAACTTACCTAGACATAACTGTCTACAAAGGACCCAGATACATTCTGGAAAACAAGTTGGACATGAAGGTATTCTTCAAACCCACCAACAAATTATTATACTTGCCTGCTGCAAGCTCTCACCCTGGATCTATGAAAACAGGAATCATCATAGGAGAAGCTATACGATGCTTGAGAAATACAAGCCAAAAAGCTGAATGGCTGAAAGCTCTTCACTATATCTTCAAAGGACTTCTGAGAAGAGGATATGATGCCAACACCATCAAGAAGAAATGGAAACAAATTAAGTTCGAGCAGCGAACGAAACTAATTGAAACAAATTCAGTTAGAGAAAAACCAACAAGAGAAATCGTGACAACGCGATACAACAATAGCACATTTTTCCACTGGAAAAAAATACTGATCAAGCTCCCCATCAAAGGAGTCCTGATCGACAGAAAACTCGGCGTCTATAACAAGAAGCAACAGGAAATTATCAACAATTGGCCCCCGCAAATAGTATATGGAGACTTTGCTAAACTTGGAAAGAAGCTCATCTCCGCCAAGGCCACTTGGGACTACTCCTTACTGCAGAAAAATCATTCATCCTGAAATAAGTGGAGGAAAGCTGTCTTCTTATTGGATAAAAAGCCTGCAAAAATATCCCAAAACCCGCTAACAAACGATTTCCAAAAGGCACGAACCATAATAGTTCCTGCCCCACCCACGTGTCATACTGCACTGGCGAGGGAAATTATCAGCCCCATAATAGATGCACAATGACTACATACCACCGCCGCACGGCGAATGCCCCCTACGATAGGATAAATAGTAGAATTTGGTAGCCACCAACGATACGGCAGGTAGGAGCTGAAGAAGATTTGATAAAAATCGAAACGTTCTCCGCTACCTCACCGCCAAAGGTACTAGCCAATATCAGGTCCACCACAAGAAAGGTTGACCAAAATATCCTATTACCCCAGTGGTCTTCAGGAAACCCCGAAGACAACCTTGGAAGCCCCTAGGATTGCCAAAACGATCCCCCAAAACCATCTGCCGCACAGCACCCCAAAACAACATTTGCCCAAATCCCCTATCAAAGGAATTCCATTCTGGAAAGAAGCCAGCTGCCAGGTGTACAAGATCAACGCAAACCAAGGAAAATGTCAGACCCAGGGTCGAAAAGACTTCGACTTCAACAGGCACTCATGGGAACTACCAAACAGGCAGTAACCTCACCGCCCAAATGGACAGACAACATGATGAAATCTCATCTCACAGATGCAGGACATATGTTCAAGAAAATATGTGCGAAAGAATCAACCATCAAAAAGCTGAATGAACACATAGAGAAAGGAACAGTCCCGCGAAGCCTACGTTTGAACATCAAAGTTATGGTAACAAAAGAACTTCAACAATCGATGAACGAAATTGTAGTACGGGCTGAGAAGGAATTTCATAGTCAAGTGATGAATGGTCTACTACAAGCCCGAAAAAAGGAATTGGATGACATGAGAAAATCACTGACACTAAAAGAGCGAACCTGGAAAGATGAAACATACAATATTCTTATGCAACTACAGAGTGAAGGTCTATATAGAGACACACACAGCTCGCCCGAACAGGACCTCGTCGAATGGACAAAAATTCTGGAAACGAAACAAACCACTCTGGAAAAAGAAATTCGCACCGAAGATCTCCTAAAGCGTAGAGCTCAGGAAATCGCAAGAAATGAACGGGAATCTATTGTACAAGAGGAAAGAGTTAACCAACTCCTGGACAACTCAGCAATTAATGCCCTCGAAAATAAGGTACAAATGCTGGAACAAAAGCTAAACAAAACCAACCCGAAAAAAGAACAGGCCAAGCCTCAGAAAGGTGGAGGCCAGAACAAACCTCAAGCGAAAAAGAAAAAAATTCCGAAGAAGAAAGAAAAAGGAAGGAAGGCAAAGGCCGGACGCGAAAACGAAAAGCCAGAACACAAGCCTGCCTCTCGGCGTTCAACACGCCGATCGGAATAAAACTTGAGAAGCTCTCCCCGGAAGCTAAAGCTGTCCTGAAAATTGGACACAAATTTGCTTTCAATGCAGACCTAAAACGGTCGCTCGCTTTGCTAATGAATAATGTACAGGCAAAATATCAAGGGAGATTCAACGCCCTCTCCAAGAGGGAACAAGATAACTGGAAGAATTGGAAACTGCATGCGCTGAAATACATCGCACAAATCCCAAACCAGAAACATGACAAACTCTCAAAAATACTAACCAGAGGCATCCAGCACCTGAAAAAAATGGATGTTATCGTGAAAGAAGCTGACAAAAATTTAGGACTGGTTGCCATGAGAGGTGACATCTACAACGCCATGCTCAGGGAACAGCTACAAGGACCAACCTATCGGAAAGTCCCAGCATTTCCACACATGGATATCTTAACTAGGATGAAAAATATCCTGAAATACACTACAAGCGTACCGGCTTGGAAAAAAGAGAAATGGTTACTGCATGCCGAGCAAGCCAAGGAGCCATGCCATTTCTATATCAACCCCAAGATACATAAGAAAGAACTTGGAGCCAGGCCAATTACACCCCAACATTCATATATGCTAGCTCCCCTGAGCAAGGAGCTTGCACGAATATTACAAGAGAAAGTGGCTGAAATTGAAGAAATTGCCAACGACTCAAGGGATGTAATACGAAGTTTGGAACGTTTCAAGACCACAAAGAACTTTGCCTTTGTGACATACGATGTAGAAAAATTATATCCGAACATCGACCTACGTGACGCCATCCAGACACTGGAAAATAACTTGGATATCATGAAGATGGACAATTATTTCTGGACCAAAATAATCCAACTAATCATGTACAATAATTTCGTCGAAGCAAGAGGAACAGTCTACCAACAAATGGTAGGAACGGCAACAGGTACGCAGGTAGCACCGCCCTTTGCCAACCTCTACCTATATTTCAAGTTCAGAGAAATATTGAACAAAGACGAAATATTATACCAGAGCAGATACATAGATGATGGTCTCCTCATGGTTGATAACATGGCTGCTGGAGAAAAAATAATAGAAGAACTGAACGCAGTATCAAACCTGAGACTAACATCAGAAATGAGCACGCAAGAAGCAACTTACCTAGACATAACTGTCTACAAAGGACCCAGATACATTCTGGAAAACAAGTTGGACATGAAGGTATTCTTCAAACCCACCAACAAATTATTATACTTGCCTGCTGCAAGCTCTCACCCTGGATCTATGAAAACAGGAATCATCATAGGAGAAGCTATACGATGCTTGAGAAATACAAGCCAAAAAGCTGAATGGCTGAAAGCTCTTCACTATATCTTCAAAGGACTTCTGAGAAGAGGATATGATGCCAACACCATCAAGAAGAAATGGAAACAAATTAAGTTCGAGCAGCGAACGAAACTAATTGAAACAAATTCAGTTAGAGAAAAACCAACAAGAGAAATCGTGACAACGCGATACAACAATAGCACATTTTTCCACTGGAAAAAAATACTGATCAAGCTCCCCATCAAAGGAGTCCTGATCGACAGAAAACTCGGCGTCTATAACAAGAAGCAACAGGAAATTATCAACAATTGGCCCCCGCAAATAGTATATGGAGACTTTGCTAAACTTGGAAAGAAGCTCATCTCCGCCAAGGCCACTTGGGACTACTCCTTACTGCAGAAAAATCATTCATCCTGAAATAAGTGGAGGAAAGCTGTCTTCTTATTGGATAAAAAGCCTGCAAAAATATCCCAAAACCCGCTAACAAACGATTTCCAAAAGGCACGAACCATAATAGTTCCTGCCCCACCCACGTGTCATACTGCACTGGCGAGGGAAATTATCAGCCCCATAATAGATGCACAATGACTACATACCACCGCCGCACGGCGAATGCCCCCTACGATAGGATAAATAGTAGAATTTGGTAGCCACCAACGATACGGCAGGTAGGAGCTGAAGAAGATTTGATAAAAATCGAAACGTTCTCCGCTACCTCACCGCCAAAGGTACTAGCCAATATCAGGTCCACCACAAGAAAGGTTGACCAAAATATCCTATTACCCCAGTGGTCTTCAGGAAACCCCGAAGACAACCTTGGAAGCCCCTAGGATTGCCAAAACGATCCCCCAAAACCATCTGCCGCACAGCACCCCAAAACAACATTTGCCCAAATCCCTAATCCCCTAATCCCCTAAATCCCCTAATCCCCTAAAAAATCCCTAATCCCTAAAATCCCTAATCCCCTAATCCCCTAAATCCCGTAATCCCTAATCCCCTAAATCCCCTAAAAATCCCCCTAATGTTTTCCCCACGATCTCCGGTAGTTTCTGTGGCGTTCATCTCAAGCTTAACCCATTGTAGTGTACTCACCGTCCCAATGTAAAGTTCTAGAATGTCGTTCTAGGCTAGCAAGTCTTCAACCGGATCGCGTTATCGGATCTATGCCAGGCACTTCATACGGTCGTGGTAAGGAATGGATCCTCAGCGCGCTGGCGAGCGGTTGCGACCCTCCATATGAATTGTACCACAAAAACCTCTTCTCTGAGACATCCCGTAAAAGCGAAAAACGTCAAGGTGGAACTGATCTGGCAAACAACATATATATCTCCTTTGCGGGAACAGTCTCTAGAGTGAAATGAAGCCTGAAAGACTATTTAAGCGCTGTTCATAACACGGGAACCTTAGCCGTGCACGCGTAGTGCCAACTTTATACGGGTGCTCAAGTGTGACTTTTGACCAAACTTGACCAAGTTTGGCCAGAAGTCACACCTGAGCACCCCTATAAAGTCAAGACATAGCAGATAATCTTCATCAGGCTTGAAAGGATTAGGTATCGTTCTTTTGGTTCCCGGTTCCTTGCCTCATATAGCTCCCCTACATGTCCTTCATTGGAAGGTTGATATAGAGCGTATTATACAATGGCGCACACGTGGGCATGTATCCCTGTGCGTGTCGTAGGGATATGTCATGAGCTTTATTATCCAAGGTATACTAACTGCGGGGACCCTACACCCATAACCGGACAAGTACCATGCTCGCCGTGAAAGTCCGGTGTCAGACTTGTCACACAGAGATCCAGACTTAATCCCCGCCGACAAGTCAGGCCCAGTTCGATGTAGATTTATGAGTGGAAAAGAGAATACTATTTTCACTATGAATCAGACTTGCGTCCGTCCGCCTTTCCCCACAGTCCCTTCACTCCATGTGATTTGCACTTTCATGACGTCCAAACACACCAGTAGGCGACAGTGGCCACATTTGCATGTGGGTCAAGGCACGCAACCCCTTCATGCCATTGGTTTTCTGCAATGAGCATGACCAGTGGATGAGATGTGCACATGGCACACGTGTACCCGTAGCAATGAGCGCAGTACACGTGTGCCAGTGGCAGCGGACTCCAAGCACCAATCACACTGCAGCTGCCTAAAAATCCGACGTTGGAATTGTTCTCCGGGTTGTCCGACTTACAGACAGCACGGTGAAACCGTATCATACGCAGGCACGGTGTGTGCGAGTGGTCCGGGCCAATTGCTCCGTCGAATGGGACGCGTAGCAGAATTGGCCCGATTGGAATCGTAACTGTGCAGATCAGATTCATAAACAGAATGCTACCACATCCAACGGATCGTTTCGTATGACATGCTCTGTTGAAAAAATACTTCACTACAGTCCCACTACTTTGCTTGTACGCCATTCATTCACTACTCCACACACTGGTTATCATTTCTCCTTTTCATAACCATGGCATTCACACATGTTCCAATGTTACACGTTTCCAACAGTTCAGCTTGCGAATTACAATTTCGTGGAGAGTATTACATGGCACCCCAACGACTGACCATGATATTCAGTGATTAGAACAGTGTGAACTCTCTTGCAGTTTTTACTCCACTGATTCATTCACCCTGTTTTACGCCACCTAGAATTAGTACATATAGCTTTCTACCGAACATTCCAGACACTTTTCAACTCTTCTCGGTCCTCACAACACCATTGATTTCATTCACAAACACATGTAAATAGACCTGGTTAGATACTATAGTACAGAGTAAATTCCCGTAAGCATGTTTCGAGCAATGTGTGTTTCAGGTAAGCGGATGAATCCATTTAGCAGCGTAGTATAGTCCCAGATATGTTTGTATGCTATGCGCAACACACCGCACATCGCTGACCGTACGTGACTATTTTTAAAAAAGCAAAAGCAACTCAAATGGATCAAGTAATAGAAACGTTTTTCTCCCGTCTGTTTCCGCGCATTATGATACTAGATCTCGTCTCATTTCTTCGCCTTAGCTGTCACACTCCAAACTTTGTTTTGTACCTGCCAAAAGAATATCTACCACAAATGGTGACGCGCCCCTGCGTTTCAGGGCATTTAAACAGGTCTTCGCAAAACTCTATCGTTCGTCTCCCAACGCGTACTCGTACATCCGTACCATTGCATTCCTCGAGCACACAAGCCATTTTCTGCCACTCTTTCGTCGATATTTCACCACATGAAAACATGAATGGTTTGATTGGTCAGTAGACTAGCAGCCGGACAGCCCTGCCCATCCAATCATATTGCAGGAACTTAGTGTGTTGCAGCTGGAGTGCTGCCGCCGCAAAAACAAGGTATAGAATAAAAATTTCCTGCACTTCACAGTCCGTATATGGAGTATGGGTATACCCCAGCTGTGTCCAGAGTTATCAAGTCTCGCGGCAAGAACCGGAATAGAATTGTGGTAGAAAAACCTGTGTACGATAAAATCGCGATCGCGCACAGCGTAACCCAACTGTTTGCAAACTCATATAGACCAGAGACGTAGAACAATATGAGTCACTCCCACTCCGATCAGTGACTGCCCACTTCTGTCCATCATCAGTTTTTGTAACAGTCCGTAGAGTACGCGCAGAGATTCGCCCTCCGCTTCAATCATCGCTTGCTTTCAAAACCCATAACACGTCGTGGTATTCCACGGCTAGTAGAGTTTCCAAAGCGGTGGTTTGCATCGCCGAAAGACCTATTCACCATGCACTAAACGCGGTCAATTCAATTGCAGGTCGCCGTTGAATCATCAATCCGGATGGTTTGGTGTCCAAGTAGCATAGACAAATTTCCGTATCGTTTCCTAGACTTCTTTCGCGCCGGACTTGCCACGCAGAATAACACGCTTACTTGCTTGCACGTCACACGTGCACCATGCACAAATCAGTCAGCTCATAGATTGCTCGTTCGTTCGCTCGTTTCTTCTGAAATTAGGATGCAATGCACCGCAGTTTTCGATTCCTAGTCACCTGATGTGCACCGCGCAGGTTCCCAATGCGCTGTCTCATACAAAGATCAACAAATTGTGTGTATTCATGCGCACACACACGATCGCTCGCGTCTCCTTTCAACAGCTAGCTATCACTCGTTCGCATCGCCAAATGAAATTAACCACGCAGTCTATGGCGGCGCTCTGGTCAGTGCAGTCAGCTGCTGGGTGAGTGGGCGACAACAGACGGCACCAGGATTCACAGTGAAGTAACTGCAACTTAGAAACGGCGACGGCACAGGTGCACCATGCATACATCAGTCAGCTCATAGATTGCTCGCTCGCTCGTTCGCTCGTCCCTAAACAGCCCTGCAAAAGTGCAAGTAGGCTGCAATTCACTGCAGTTACCGATTCGCAGTCACCGGTCGTGCACCGCCGCGGTTCCCAATGCTCTGTCCTATACAAAGATCCATAACTTGCGTGTATTGATGTGTACGCGCGATCGCTGGCTGGCTTCTCCTTTCACTGTCGATGGCGGCGCTCTGGTCGGTCAGCTGCTGGGTGAGTGGGCGACAACAGACGGCACCACGATTCACAGCGTAGTTACTGCAATTTAGAAACGGCGACGGCGGCGGTGGCCGGCTGTAAAAGCGGCAATTTTTTAAATTGTATTAGAAATTCAAAAATATGGCCAAAACAAATTCCCTCCGTCGTCGCCGCAAGTGCCAGTGAGTCGTATGATCTATATTGCAGCTTTCTGTCGAGAGCATGACAATAGATTCAAACCACTCCCGTCACTCCAGCTTCCAGCCTCTGTCATCCACACGCACGCATATAATACATGCAAGCGCAGCCTCCCACGCATGTTCCGAACAAACAACACTCGTTTTCCGTGGTCGCATCTTGCGATGGACAGCCAGTCCACGCCGTATCATGGCCACTCCGTCAAATAACTGACTGAAAATGAGAACGGGACGCCTGCTCTCTGCGCATTATTATTCCCATGCTACTTGCACATTTTCATATCACTTCATCAACCTCAACAGCCATCCTTCAATATTTTCCAAGCCGCTGACATACCTCCGCACGTACTCTGTGATGCACACCCCAACTATCATGTCACACCAAATGTGGCCTTTTCGTGCAAACGCTCTGACCGACTGACCGTCCTTCTCTTCAATGAATGCACAACTCCACAGCGATCCAGGCATTGCTGACTAGGACTAGGGTGTGTGCACCAAAATATTTGCGATATCGATGGGAGCATAGTCACCTTCTGGTACCATCACTACCATGCATGCGTACGTCATTCATCAACCATAATAGGTTTTGCACCAGCAACGTTGTGCACCACAACATGATGCTCAATGCATGGTAAACGATCTACGGCGTAAACAAAACAACATTTGGCGGACTGTAGCAGGTGGTTTGGCTGCAACGACAAGCAGCGACAAGCAAACACAAAATATAGACAAAGTCTGGCGTAACTCATCGAGCGTAGGTATTCACAGATTATCGCGTCGACGGCACCCACATGCCTGCAGGCATGCAATAACTTTGTACATTGTAAATATATACATACTCTTAATTCATACCACAGTCGCCATCAAGGATCAAACAAACCTCTCGACCACCCATCCCTTCCTATGATCTACAGGAAAACTACATGAGCAGAAGCTAAAATGATTTACATCCCCCCTCGCCATCCATAACAGAACTACCTCCAACACCTCACAGCCCATCATACACAATCTGAAACTTCCTAGTTTGCGGCGCTCTATGGTTGACTTCCTGTTCCAGCCACTAAAAACGTAAATACCTCAGCAACATTATAGAACCACAGCAAGACGTGCAGATGTGCTTGCATTCGAAACGTTTCTCACGCTGCGGACCGAATACGTCCATATCAACACCAGCCACAGTGTACAGAACACAGCGCAAACTTGACACATCTTGTAGCTCTCTGCGCTCAGTAAACAGCAAACAAATACTGCAAACTTTCTTGTCATTTCCTTGTCTTCTTCGCCGCATAGTCGCATCACTCCAATGAGACTTTACCACTTTTCGGACGCGCATGGGCACACCAAATTCAGTGACGTCACTGCGCGTTTCTAACATAACAACTCGAAACATGACTTTGCTCTCGATTCTATTCCCTCCTGGCTGGTGCTGCTTGTTCAGAGAATCCACTATTGTTGCCACCTGCCTTGATTCTTCGATATCTTCCTCGCTGCTGATCTGCTGCTCACTGTACAATGGATACACCGACCGACCGACCATCCTTCACACCGCTGCGACTGTACACTCGCCATTGGCCCCATAAAATTCATTCATATTTTTTCACCACTTCTTCCATGAGGCTGAAGATATGAACCGACCCGTCCAATGAAAATCCTTCAATCCCTAATCCCCTAAGCACTTACTCCCACACCATCTCATTCCGTCAACCCGCCCACGGGCTTGGTCCCATCAAACGCAGCACATACAAAAACTTTCCTTTGTTGGCGTTAGCATAGGTACAAACAAACACACACAGACACAAACGGACACACAACCGGTACCTTGGGCGTTCAACTGATTATACTAACCAGCCGATACATGTTAGTGGTGGCACGCACACAAACGGCCTACATACAACTCCATTCGATCATAGACCAAGTCATGTCATTTATTAGAAAAATGCTCCAGCGCATTCGATACATATACACAGTGCCATAGTCAAGTCTAGACGCGTCATATGCAACGACAGTGAGCCATTCAGTCGCAGTCAGCAGCCCGTCCAATCCCAACCCATTCTTCTGTACTAGCCCCTCTTCGCTCGCTACCTCTCACCAGTGACACGCGCTCACAATCTAAACGTAGACGAAAACAAACCAACACTAGCATCCATTCATGCTTCCCAATTCATGGAGACTGAGCGATCTTCCGCGATATCGTTTCGACCAGCACGCAACACCGCTTTCTCCATGATTCCGCTCAGCCCCTGCAAACATCCATCCTACTCAAAAGCGGAGAGATCTATCATACCACCCACTGCAATATTGTTCTGGTGCAGCAGCACGCAGTCAATCTCCGTGTTGCATCTTGTTGGACTTCGTGGCAAGCATCACGCAAGTAGAACAACTCGTTCGATTTTCATCCCCATTTCAACACACCGATCCTTCCTTCCCGCGCGTTGTTGCCATTGACATCCATTCTCAAGACAGCCTGATCGTTTCCCTACCAAACAGCGCGGCTTGAAATGGAAGCAATACACTGTGCATCGCATCAAACGCTTCCCTTCACCACGCCGGCCGCCGTTATCACCTGGTCAATAACACTTTGCATCGTACGTCCGCGGAAGAGAGCAACAGAGTGTTAGTCATGAACGATTGGTCATATTGAGGAATCACATACAAGAGTCGATCAATGTTTCCAGATGCTCACCCATCTGCACCTGGTGGTGGATAGAGCAAGCAACTCATGCTGAGAAATTGCGACGGCGGTACTGAAAGACGATGGGAATCTTCAAAATTTATGAAATATGTTATTTCTTGAAATTCATGAAAATTATTCGGTAGCACCACCGCCGTCGCTGCAGCACTGTCAGCAATATGCCACATCATAGCCAGGAACATTGGGTCAGTTTCTGGCTTGGCCCCAACACATCATCACCCTCAATTATTATTCATTCTCACATCTCTTGTATACACTGCTCGCTCACAATATTTTATCTGTTTTCAGTACTGCTACTGTGTATAATAGTACCTCGCGAACACGGCGACAAATCGCAAACAAATGGAGGACCACACATACCCCCCTTCATCCAGCAGCTTTCATCATTGCATACGTCACTCGCTGATAATTATACCAACACAATGTGGTGTAACAAATTCCATCACATCTCCTCGCCATGCCGCCACTGCACACACGAATCACACACCGCCTCTAGCATGATCCGCTGGCACCATTTTTGATACATCTTATATCCCCTATTTTGATTTGATTTTCCGACACGTACCGGCCATACCGTGGTAGCCAATCAGAGCTCACCATTTTCGCATAACCTTCTGCGCGCAAAAACATGGTCCGCGCGGCAAAGTTTGACTATCATACATCTTCCCCCATGTTCCCGTTCCATGTAATCTCCCAATCACACTGTAACATGTTTCCAAACGTCTCCAGCTCACTCATTCTCTCGTTCATTCAGTATTATACGTCGATATATCCCCGCAGTGTCCCTCATACAGTTTATAATCTTTGACATCTCGCATGATGCACTACTTCACTTACTGAAAGCTGGTTCCTCAACCATCTCAATCGTGTCTTCACTATCATATGTCTATATACAAGCAGGTACCTTCATACGATTTATCCTTTCCCATACCGTCATACAAATTATACATCCCACTCACCCGAATGTCAAAATACAGTCAGTCCAGCGGAAACAGCCTGTCCTCGGACTTCATCCCACAGAAAACATGACCGTGCGAGGTAAGTCCATGTCGGACTTCAGTCGCACCTTTCCCAGACTTACTTCCCTGACCGATTTTCGCTCCCCTCATGTCCCACTCCATCACCTTTTCCCACCACCATATATCCCCGACCAATCGGACTTGATTCCTGTGCATGCCGCTTTCCAGGCCATTGCAAGGGATCAGACTTGATCCCGCTACGACATACCATTAGGCACATACCTACATGCCGATATAGTGTCAGCGATGGCAGTTCTGTTATCCCCTGAAAGTCTAATCTGAATAATCACACTGTGTTCCGCATATTGAAACGCAGTTCTTCTTTAGACGCACCAGCAGAAAGTCTGCCCTACTCCCGTGAACGAATACACTTCCGTCCCTTATATGATATTGTTCTGGTGTACTGCAACCTTTATGTGTGGGTCTGGGCTCTCGCCCCGCCCCTGTGTCTGTTTGTGCGGACAACATTTGTTATACTTTTCCCATTTTCAAACAAGAACGGGCTGCCTAGACGAGATGATGGTCGAGGTGCCAGTTCAATCCCTGTTCAGTGGTTCTTGAAGCAGTGTTCTTGTGAATGCGATCACCATTAGTAGAAGCATTATTGCCTGGTTATAAGTTGTTCAGAAGGCATCCTATGTCAGCATAACTGCAGGGGTCCTCGCTCTGTGAATATATATACTCTGCCCCAACAGTACCAGCACCGAAATAGAAAGAATAGCTCATCTGGGTAATTATTCCTTCAAGAATGAGAGGGCCCGGTTCGAGTCTCGCCAAAATTTGAAAATTTATTTTTATATAATTGAGGAGGTGGTTGTGGGACTGATCATCCCATGCTGCCTCCGCACCGTCCTAATGCTTGAAGCGCTTCCGGGAGCAGTGGGTTGGTTTCTACCACTATAAAAATTGATTTAGGGGGCTTTGGGACAGTAAATCCTAGAGGCTGCCTATATCTAGCTGAAGGTGACTCATAGCAACCCTTCCATGGTTACGTGATTTCGTTGTGTTGTGTGCTCGTCCTGTCCGAAACGTCCTCTCCCGGAAGAGATGCTGGTGGCCGCGGTCTCGTGGGAGAGAGATCGCAGGGGTGGATCTTTTTTAGATCTATTTGCAGAGATATTGTTTAGATCAGAGGTCGAGTATGAGTCCCTTACAGAAAAGAGGTCGGAGTAGAGGTACATTGTTCTGTACACAACGCACATGCATGAACTGTGGATGAGGTGTTGACATGGCATGCGTGTGCTCGGAACATTGGCTGTGTACATCGCGCAGTTGTCTATGGTTCATGTACTACGTTGCACACGTGCTTCAGAGTGGGCGCCTGGATATGTGTGCCAGCCTGTAGGCTACAGCTAATCCGCGACATGTACTACCGTGGCTGCAGTACCACACGTGTACTCGGAGCATTGTGCTGTGACTGCAACAGTACACGTGTGGCAGTGGCACTGCAGAGCTAGCGGGAGCATGTACACGTTGTGCAGAGGTGGCGACTTGAAGCACCAATGAGAGGGCGCTGGACGGTAAGTCCGACGTCGGAATTCTGGTTGGGGTTGTCGGACTTACAGCCGAACGGCGTAATATTTCTCATACCACGGCGCGGAGCTGGCTGATGGACCGGGCCAGACGCTGCAGCCAATGGGACCCGTGGCAAATCTGGCCCGGTGGGAACTGTAGCTGTGGTGAATGGACTTGAAAACGTCGAGGAATATAATAAGGACGAACGAAAAAAATTATTTTGCACAAGGAAAACAACAGCGAACAAGGAAGCGGGAGCGGAAGCGTAAACCGAAAACACCCTTCCCGTTCCAAGCATACAACAGGCCAATCGGGATCAAACCAGAAAGGTTCTCGCCCGAAGCAAAATTAGTCCTACGCCTCGGTCACAAATTTGCGATTACCAATCGTCTCAAACCAAAATTAGCAGACGTCATCTCGCAAATACACAGTACCCTACGGTACCACTTTGACTCCCTATCCACAACAGAAAACACCAACTGGGATACCTGGAAAAAATTTATGCTCCAGGAACTGGACAAAATAAGAGAGCCGAGAACATCGAGTCTCGTCTACAAAGTTCAGAAAGGAATCAAAGATTTAAAATCAATGGATGTGGTGACCAAACAAGCGGACAAGAACTTTGGAATTGTTGCAATAAGAGGAGATTACTACAACAGCCTCCTATCTTCAAACTTGAGCACAACTTCATTCAGGAAAGTCAGCATATTTCCCCACAGCCAAATTCTTCACAGGTTGAAGAATATTCTAAATAGTACTTGGGATATACAACTATGGCGAAAAAAACAAATGGCTGACACACGCTGAACAAGCGAAAGACCCCTCACCATTTTATATAATCCCCAAGCTGCACAAACCAACGCTCGGAACACGCCCTATAACGGCACAACATTCGTATATGTTGGCACCATTAAGCAAGGCACTCGCAGAAGTACTACAGAACGAAGTCGAGAAATTCTCGGAAATTGCTAGAGATTCGAGACAAATCATACAACAAATAGAAGACTTCAGAGAAGACAATGAATTTGTCTTCGTCACATACGATGTTGAACAGCTATATCCAAGCATAGACATCAGAGACGCGATAAGAACATTACGGAGAAACCTTATCTGTATGCGCAGTTCCAACAATTTTTGGACCAAGATACTACAGCTTATAATGTTCAATAATTACGTCAGTGCTAACAACAGAATCTACGTACAGATAACAGGCACAGCCACCGGAACACAAGTGGCTCCGCCGTTCGCGAACCTCTACTTGTATTACAAATTCAAAGAGGTATTGTCACATCCAGACATCCTATTTCAAAGCCGTTTCATAGATGATGGCTTCTTGATCACGAGGACAAAGGAAATTGGGGAAAAAATTATAGGAGAGCTCAACAGAGCATCCTCTCTCCGCCTCACTCATAATATTTGTGAGTATAACGCACGGTACCTGGACATCGAAATCTACAAAGGATTCCGATATAAACTGGAGAAAAAATTAGACACAAAGGTGTTCTTCAAACCTACAAACCGGTTCCTCTATCTGCCGTTCAACAGCGGTCACCCTATCCAGCACAAAACTGCAATAATTAAGGGAGAGGCAATCCGGTGTATGAGAAACAGTTCAAGTAAGTCAGAGTGGCTGGCAGCGATGAATATCATTTTCAAAGGCCTCCGCGCAAGAGGATATCCCGCTGCAATAATCCAGCGCCACTGGAAAAATATCAAATATGATGACCGACAGAAATACATCTATGAACAGCGAGTGTCGAAGAAACCAGACAAAGAGATGGTATTTACCGCTTTCCATCCCTTGCTCAAATATTATTTGAGTAGATGGATTGCGAAATACCCACTTCGACCCCTACTCATCACAAAAAAGCTGAACAAATTCAGCAACCGCCAAATTGTCCTTCTTGAATCATATCCACCGATGATTGTGTTCAAAGACTTTGAGAAGATTGGAAAAAGTCTCATATCAGCGAAGCAGCATTGGAAATACAAATGCATACGTGAAAGAGACCAGAATGCACTGGAAGAATAATGAGAGCGTGGAAACCCTTGCACAAAAAAATTAGCGAGGAAAAAGTAGTGCGGAATTACGAACTACACATACAAATCACACGGTGAGAGGAAGATATTGGAAGCTGATGATCTCAGGATGGATAGTTTCACTCCAACTACCAATGGCAGTGCTTGATCGAAAAGCCGTTGCCCTGAGAAAATTGCCCAAAATTCATCTCCTGAAAACCAGTTACAACTCGAATGGCCACAGCAATGTTCACAAACGGTTTCTGCAAATTCTGGAAAATTTGTGAAAGACCATCTAGGGCTGAATTCACCGCCGCCGCCGCACTGAAGATGTACAGTGTACATCGATGCCCTCGAATTGCCAATTCGAGACCACAAGTCAGAATATAAGAGTAGCATAGGAAAAGTAGTTTCCTCCTCAGAGGTAAGAGCTGATGAAGCCATTGTAAATGTCGAAACGTTCTCTTCACTCTAGACTGGGCGATCAGACTACTCTTTAGCGAAAACAACGCTCTTCACTGCGAATAACGGTCACGGCGCGCTCAGCACCCAGGTCGAGCAATCGGCTTTCACTAACAATCCCCTAAATCCTAATCCCCTAAAATCCCCTAAAAAATCCCCTAAATCCCCTAAAATCCCCTAAATCCCCTAATCCCCTAAGTACTGGTCCGGTCCCGGCAGTCTCGTTGACCATTTAAGGTCAACGGATTGACCACTAAGCTACAATAAAGGTAGATCGTCTCGGTTCCAAATCTTTCGACCGTGGCCGTTTAACTTACAACTAAACGGCGGCGGCAGTTCCCTTACCGGATACCCGCTGCTCCGCTTCGATCTCCAATTGGGGATCGCTCGCACATTTCCGCAATTGCCCGCCGCGAGCGTCCTCCGGCGGGAGTGCACGTGGATTGCCCTAGGGCACTTCGTCTCCACGGTAGTGGAGAACCTTCCCGCTTCTTTTAACGCCGCTAGGCGACTAGGAGGGGCCTTCCGCCCACCGGGACAAGGCTGCCGACTGGGAGTGCTGTCGGTTGGCACCCCCAGCCGGTCAACCGAAGCCAGCGCCCGCAGGCTTTTCAAACGGTCCCGACCGCTGCCGTCAGTGGTATCACAGTTGCGGAATACGTCGTGTGAAAACCACGCGTGGAGGCGACCACAATCCCCGCGGGGATCCATCGCGCTAAGTGCCTAGTTAACCCTTGAGTGGGTTGAGGACGGGCACGGCCGATAGATCCCTCCGGCAGGTTAGATCCAGCCGTCCCGGACCCCGCTCTACCACCCGCTACCGGGTTGGGAGACAGGTGTCCGGGCTCCGAGGGATCGATCCACCCGACACAGCCCTCGGGCTACTAGGATCGCACGAGGCGTCAACCTCGTGGAATCGGCGCTCTCACTCGTGAGTTCGAAGCCTTATCCCTATCCTCTAATCCTCCTCGGAGGTATAATCCATCTACAAGGGCTAAGGTCCTACAACTGTAACCAATTCCAGGAACCTTGGTCAATGACCGAAGTGAGACAATACTTGAGCAATACTTGACACATGTGCACGACCTGTAACATTCTTTCACACGCGATACGCGACCGTTTCACATGATGGAATGTGTGTTGACAATTCAATCGGGCGAAACACCACTTGCGCGCTACGCGACATCGATGGTGAGGCATTGCTTTCATAAAATAGCCTCGAACGGAGTGCATGTATCATGCAGTGCAAGAACTTGAACTTGATCCAAGGAACCATTAGGCACTGATGGGTCAAACCCTTCCCAAGCTGATACAGCGTACGGGTAAGACAGTATGTGGCACAAAGCGAGTACCGCGTGCTTCGAACTTGAACGACCTGGGGTGCATAGCTGACCATCATTGAATGATACAAGAACGCGAATCGCGATTGAACGTCACCAAGGTGTGCAGGTACACACCAATGGTATGTGATGTATCATCTTCATCTTCATCACTGTGCTGCATGGTTGCATCGTGACGTGAGACATTTTTGATGAACTCATCAAGCCCATCGCTGACCATCATTTGGCAAACCTCTTTGCACATCGGGTACCGGGTAGCAAAGGGGTGTGATAACACATTCCAGTCTCCAGCTTTGGTAAACGGTACGGTTTTGGCAACTGATCATCCATATCCAGGACCATCTATACATCATTTGCGAGCCGCATACCAGAGATCTTTGATGAGCCGTTGGTCAGGTCATTGTTGAAGATGCCTGTGATGATCGCGCTTCGCGGACGGCGATTACCAAGGGGCGTTGGTGCACGCCATGTACCGTCGAGGTTTGTCATCAGATCATCACTTTTCTACATGGAAGTAGGATAGATCACCATCATCATACCTCTTCGCCGATCCGGCCATGGAAATCTTGTTGTGTGAATCACTGGTGGTTCATCACAGCAAAGGTAGCTCTCTGCAAGAATTGAGGGGAGGGGGCAGCGGTTACCCCTACGACCAAGTGGGTGCAGAGATGCTTTCATTGTCCGAAACGGGGTAACATGGGTGCCAAGTCCAGTGACAGACGATCACTGCTGCCGGTGATACACGGGTTATACCCGTTCCGGGGATGACGAAGTGAGCACTACCTGTCTTGTACCCCAACCATCTATGAAGTCCAGTGGAGAGACAAAGTCCAGAGGGCGGATCGCCGTATGCCACTTGAGCTTCCAATGACGCTATCATTGACTTGCCGTCGTGTATGGTTTGCCTTGTTCCGAGAAGCTGTGCTGTCACAGCTGGTGTGAGTTATTATACATGGGAGCTTCTCCGACATCGACTCCCAGTTCCAATCATGAAAGCGGATGAGTCATCGGCGTAGTGCATCGGTTATCCCAATCAGGGTCCAGGCGTACCGCCAGTTGGGACTCGCTGATATCTTGCCTCGACTGATACAGTTACTTCCTGAAAGGTGTTATAGTACATTATGTTGTACAATGTTGTTACAAGTTCAGCACACCATGCATGGTTCATGAAACCATGTGAAGCCAAACAAGATTCTAGGTCGAGAGACCAATGTAGTGCAATGGCTTGGTCGATTCGACAACGGGCAGCCTTGGCTGTAAGCCGAATCGGCGAGCCACCGCGAGGTGTTCGACCCTCCTGTCTCGGTAGTCGGGTTCGGGTCGAGTGTGGTAGAGCAAAGGCGAATCGCCTGCCTTAGTGTGGGTTGTAAGGCCACACAGACGATCCGTCTCGAATCCTGTGGTCACATGGTGAGTCATGGTGGTGCACCGAAAGGATGGTGGTTCACCAACCCTAATAGGGAAGAAGGGAGGACACCAGGCACAAAAGGGATGAGTGCCCTGTATAAGAAGCAAAAAGGGAAGAAGAAGGGGGAGCCCTATAGGATAGGGCGGGCGCTGGTACAGCGATGCATACAGCGATACGCTGGTACAGCGGGAGAGGAGCAGTTGCTCAAGAGCCGGGCACCAGGCACCCAAAGATACCTGATCGAAGGGCACGCGCACCACTGGTGACGCGTGGTATCAGGGAAAGGGAAGCTGATCCAGCAGAATAACCAGTCAAAGACTGAATCAGAGAGTGACCAGGGTCGGCGCGGTCCGCGCTATAGCCAAAGACGAAGCAGGCTTCTATGAGACTGCAAAACGATAGTTGGGAGCACATCAATAACCAAGTCCGATTGGTCGGGGGGGGGTTTTGCTGAACCAGCACGACGGCCAGGACAGAAAGCTGATACAGCGGGGAATGGGTTCCAGAAGCAGGCCAGACACTATAGCCAAAGTCGAAGCAGGCTGTAATGAGACTGCGAAACGCAAGTTGGGAGTGGCTCGCAACCATACCTCCGGGTGGGCACCAGGCGGCCGAAGACACCTGATTGAGGGGCACGCGCACCACCGGTGACGCGTGGTAGGGGCAATGCTGATACAGCGTCCCGAAATTGAGAAGCTGAATCAGCGAAAAGGGACACCGGAAGAGTGCCAAGCACCATAGCCAAGGGAGAAGCACACTGAATCAGTAGGCAAAACGCACCCTGGGGGTAGATTGGACACCGAGCTTCCGGCTGGCTTTTACAATCAAAGGACATGGAGATTCGCCTCTAGTTAAATGATAAATTACATGTGGCTTGTAGCCCTAAATGTCCTTGTGGTTGGTGTCCAATAGCTAGGCTAAATACTGATACAGTGGGGTGGTCGAAAAACCCTAAGTGACGGGTGCGCCGGCGGCGCTGGCACACTGTAAATACAGTGTAAACTGTTAGGTGTAGTGTACAATTCAGTGTATCACTGGTGTCACGTGCCACGTGTTCAGTGATTGCACTGCTGTTAGAATAGATAGTCCAAAATAGTTGAGAATTAAAAGAATTGGGTAAAGTGCCCAAAATTGGAGGTGAAACACCTAGCTGTAAGCGCTTCGCCAAGTTGCATTGCACTACACCAGCCCATTGCATATAGAATCCTGTTCAACTCCACCTTCCAAATCTGAACCTTCGCAAGCATTCGAAGTCGTCAAGCTCATGTAAGTCGAATCTTCCAGCATATATTTTTGCCTTCCGCTCAAGACGGAGCATGTCATCAGAGTATTCTTCTGCAGCTGCCTTCAACATCATTGCCGAAATCATAGGCGCTTTCATGACACTACATTTTGTTACGGCCGAAAGGCAGGTCCCCATCTTCGTTCTCGAACGGTAAACGGTACGTTGTCTTTGTGTACGAACTCGGGTCATTTTTTGATAGAACACTTTTCTTCCCCCTGTTCATCAACTGCTCTTTCGTTCACGACCAGGGTCTTCATTTCCAAACATTTATAGCCAATGTATCCCAACCGCGCATCCATACAACCATGCTATCACCCATCTTCATAAGGGTGATTTATAGCACTGATGACACTTCTGCTCATTCATTTTTGTAGTGCAATGCCGGGAGGCGGGGTTCCCTTCGGCACAGCGTGAGGACAGTCCGAGATCCTTCTAGTCCTGGTAGGTGGTAGAGCGTCGAATCTCCGGTGTTCTCGTAACGGGTTGTAAGTCCGTTCCGGAGACTCTATTAGAATCTGAGGGATACAGTCACTTGACAAGTTCCAGGAGTATCCGGTTTCGGTTACTGAGGAACTCGAGAGAACGAAAGGGTAGCAGCGAAGTGCGTGTGGTGCAATGCCAAGTGGCGGGTCGCCTTGCATGATGTACCACTTTTAAACTGTGTAATGGTTTTTCTGAAAACTTTTACTTTCCAAACCTTTCCGATATTTATGCTAATTACAGTGACACACTGGACTCGATACACGTGGAACCAGTGGCACACTGTGATACACACTAACCCTGTTGCACAAGACACTGACTCTGCGTGTACCACGCCTGCCACGCCATTCATTTAGGGTTTTTCCGACCGCCCTGCTGTACCAGTATTTAGCCTATCCACTGACAACCGTAGAAGTTCACTTAGGGCTAGCCACCGTGCTGTAACATAGTATTTATTTCACGGCGGATCGCCCAGTTCTTCGATTGTAAAGTCACCGGAAGTTCGGTTGTCATTTTGCTCCCAAGGTGCGTTTCGCCGTCTGAGTCAGCCTGCTTCTCCCTTGGCTATAGTACTTGGCACCCTTCCGGTACCCGTTCGTCGCTGATCCAGCGTTTGCCCTTGGCACTCCACCCGCTGTATCAGCATTATCCCTTACCACGCGCAGCCTGTGGCGCGCGTGCCCCTCTATCAGGAGTCTTCGGCCTCTTGGTGTACCACCGTACCTGATCGTGTCGCTTCGCTCCCATCCTGCGGATCGCAGTAACTGTTTGCCTACTCCGCCTGTGGCTATAGTGCGTTGCACAAGTCAGGCCTTACTCTTGCCGCTGTACCAGCTTCTCCTCTACCCTTTCAGGGTCTCTCCCCTGCACGTGCCACCAGTGGTGCACGTGCCCACTCACCCCTTTCCCACTACCAGGTACCCTCGCCTGCTCGGTGGACCACCATTCACGCTGTATCAGCTCCCCTTCATTTCCTTCTCGACCGTTGGTCATTCCCCTCACACCACTGCGTACAGAATAATTATTCCGTGACAACGAAATCAAGAAAATAGTGATGGATGTGTAGCAAGAAAATCATCGGGGTGACGTATTGCTCGAAATACATCGGAAAATTTGGTATGAGGTTTCTCCATTGCTACAAAAGTTAGTAAGGCATTACAATAGTACTTGACCAATCTTTTTCTAGGCTGCAAAAATTCATTAAAGTATTGGAGTATTACGAATGCATCGATGTATCCCCGGTGAAATTTTCCCCGCACACCTTTCAGATTGTAACCATCATTACTCCAAAAGTAAATGAAGTACTCAGTAACCTTTGATTATGATGACCATTAATGTAACGTTGTCTGGGATTGTGCAAAAAATACTAAACCGAATGTTTTGTACTTGGAAGCAATAATTGACTTTTCGTTCTTGAAGAGGGGGAATGTAAAACTGCTTGAACTATGCTCCCAAGAAGTATTAATCTAAAAAAATGTTCGTCAGCAATGATAGACAGAAAACCATTCGATAATGTTTTTTTATTAGGAATGTAGATTTATTCGTTGAAATAAGTAGGGGATGCATCCTGATGCTTTCAAATAACTGAAGAAAGAAGTTCAGAATAGAACAAATGTGAAATATAATGTTTGACGGCATAGCTGCAATGTGTCACTGTATTATTTTCACTGCAAAAGAATGATTTTCTGCATTCATTTGACACTTTTCGATTCCAGATATATAGATTCTTCCCATTAGACTAGTGTTTCTCATAGTGCTCATGGAAACATTTCCTAAATTATGTCTTGCTTTTTCTCTCCTCATTTATCGTAAAAACGGTAAGAGAACTTTTTTCTATGATTCCATTATCAATATGTTCCAGCATTATTCTGCTTGCATCCAACACCCAGAACTCGATGTGGTCATTGATAGATATATAAGAGAACGCAGTATTATAGCAATGTGTACCAGAAGTGTTCCCCGACAGCTACGAGGGATAGGAGTTCTGTAGTCCTTCGGGCTGAGGTTCTGCCGGAGCGTGTAAGAATAGCCCTGCCGGTAGCGGTCCGGACTAAGCTACGGAGTCTTGAGATAGAGTTGGATGGTGGGAGTAGGACGAAAGCGATGACCTAACCGTAGAAACGTTCCTCCTGAGGGATGAGGAACTGCGGACATATTTCCCTTCTGGGGGCGACCACGAACGTTTGCCTCAGACATGCCGACTGCTACGCATCAGTGCGTAGGAAATTTGAGACCAGACAGTTTCTATCGCTCGGATGCTGGGCGCCGACGGACATTCTGATTTCAAAATGCGTGCGCTGAGCCACCGAAACTGCTGGATAACACATGTTGGGTGCAGACTGTGCCGCTACGGTCTTCAATCTGTCAACTGCTTGTTCGTACTTCAGCTAACGCTGTGAAGGTAAAATACCTTCCGCGTCCCTTGGAATCCTATTGCTTGAAATCTGTTCTACCCCATTCTTGGCGGATAGCCATTACACCGCAGAATTACGTGATAGTATCCACCATTATAGATTAACCTGCAGTGTTCGATCTTTTTCTCTTTCAGGAGAACTGTGCAATTTCCGTCTTGTTTGCATGCATGAACTGCTCCGGTTCTCCTCACCACTTTCGAAAGTTCAACTAGTTGTACCCGTCCGTATTCCTTCACACTATAGAGACCAGTGTTACCATCCATGTACATTCTCCTTGACACCACCCATAAGCGTGTATTATTTACACCGATAATTCCACATACCAGAAACACGCCAGCTTTCCCACTGAATCCCTTGGAAGAAACCAATGGTTCGTTGTCGACAAAGTCCTGATGGAGTTTATGATCCTCGCAAACTACTTGTATCACACTTCCAGCCCGCAGAATATTATGAGCATAGGATTTCCTTCTCATTCCACTTCTTTTCTGTTGTATAAATCTTGCGCGATCATATACGATTATTTCCTCGGAGACCAACAGCTCTTCAGTATTTTCCCCTGGAATGATAGCATCGGACAGCATTGCTTTTCCCAACTCCACCTCTTTACTAAAAGCCATGGAGATACGACCAGCTCCTTCCCATCTTCGATCATTTTCTGTCCATGACGCATTAACGCCTTTTCTTCCTGCCAAAAATTTCGAAACAGGATTCTGCAAAGCTTCCTTAATCCTTCTATCTGTCTCCAATGCGAACTTTTCCCAGAGCCTATCTGATTCATCAAGACGCAGAGCCTCGTGCCCCAGAAATAAACTTCGCATACTCCTCAACGTAGCGTCTTGTTTTTCGGAGCTGACAGGGATTTCATTCCGACGGTCTCTTTCGCTTCTTTCAATCAGAGTCGCAATCCTGATTTGCCAATCCTGGCACAGTACATGTTCAATTGCTGTCACATAAGACCCGTGATTATTATCTCGAGAGAGACAGCGCTTAAGTGGTTGATGGACGCTCTCTAGGACCATCTCTGATACAATAGAAACATGACCAAAAATGGGTATCGTATGCACAAAAAGTTCTAGCATTCGATGAAGATTTGGTTTGTCAAGAATCTTACCTGCTTCAGGATATTGAGTGCAGTACGAATGGACTGAACTAACATACCTAGTTGCCATTTTATGAAGTTTCTCGTTTCGAAGGGCTAGACCGCCATCTGAACAGTACGGAGCCGCCAATTGTCCGTCAATTTCCGTCTTGGGCCACCAGTATGTCTCAGAGACCAGGTTGGACAGTTCCTGGAGAAGTTGAACGCAGAATATGTCAACAAGTTCTGATTGCTGAAGGAAAACTCGTGAAGAAACAAGGAGAACACTAAAAACACCAGTAATTGTCATGCTGTTCAAACTCTTTCTCTGTATGTTATACACGCTTACCTGACGTTGCAGCCCGTTCGACCGTAACGCTCCGCATATAGTTATGTCAACGGACATTCGAACCTCATCGGTAGTAAGGCGAGAGAAGCATAGGTCAAGTAAATTGCGAGCAAGACCCATGAATAGGTGATCTGGAGCCACTGCTGAGTTTCTGTAAGGATCGAAAATCCCTGAAACAACAGGAACATTTTGATTTGTCAGAGGAATCAGATGCCTCTTTTTCGACAGTTCATTGTGGAGCATGAAGTAGGGTGACTCCTCAAGATAATCTACTCCTCCAGGTTTCATTCCTAGCAACTGCGCATCTCGAACCATAAAATTATTCTTCCTTACCGCTATGGTTCTTTGTGCACATCGAAATTGGGAAGGTCTCATCGAGTGCAAATCAGTTGAATACCCAAGAGCACTCCCAATGTCGTTTCGGCGTCTTGGAAATATGCAGTGAGTGCATGGAACGTTTGAAATATGTCCCATGACATCCACAGCGCTTGCTGCTGCAGGGTAATCAGCAACGCATGCAGTTACATCTATGAATGCTACCAAGTCGTCACCGTATGGACTCACACATTCAACTCCATTCACAGTACCCTCAACGAGGTCCTCGACAATATATTTCAATACTTTTGTTGAATTAACTCCTGGTGGTGTTACTGAAATAACACGTGTTGAGAATGGGGTGTTCCGGGCTGCGGAAGATAGACCCAACGGAACCATATAAACGCCACCGGCAGATCCTTGCGAATACAAAGACGAGGATGGGTTACAGTCATCATGGTAAAGCATCATTCGATATATTACGAAATTCTTTCCGTTTTCCAGACTCCCAGATACTGAATGCAATTTTGAGCAATGATCGATCTCGCGCTGAGGTGCAAGCTCATTTTCGATTTCATTTCGTAAAGAACTAGTCTGTACTTTTTTCGCAAACCCCACCACGGTACATTCGTAGAGCAGGTTACAACTTGATATTTTTCCGAATCCTTCACCATCTGGATCTTGATCATTGGGTGTATCTCTCGAATTACTTTTAACTTCCATCCAGATTAGTCGTTCCATATCATCCCTGTTACGACCCTTCCAGAATCGTGCAACAAAGTAACAAGAAGGATCTTGTTTTCCATCCCTGGGCGCATGGGACTCAGCGAAAGGATATATTGAAGCACAGAGATCGCCTGGTAAAACGGAAGGATATTTTGTATTCAATTGTTCGAGAAGTTCGGTGTTGTTCCCATCGTTCGTTCCACTAGTACAAGATTGCATATTGGAGATTTTTCCACTAGAGTATAACGCACCCCTTCTCTTGTTTAAGCCCACTCTTCGTAGCTTCCGAGTCGGATAGTTATGTTCTTTAGGCTGTTCAGATGAGAAACGTTGGGCGATTTCTTCGAACTGGATCCGCACTTCAGCGTCCAAGCTCTCGTTTGAATTCTTCTCTGAACTGGAAGAAATGTCGCATGTTCCGACCATCCAGACTGTTCCTATTTTCCCTGTTAACATCGTGACATTCTCTGCTGTAGATGGCTCCGAACATCGCCATCCATACCTCTCAAGTGAAAAACCTTCAATTGTCGGTGGTAAACTTCTGCACGGAAAAGAAATAATGTCTCCTGGACAAGCTCTTTCAAGTCCTGAGGTACCCAGTACATAAAATTGCCTGGAAGGAAGAGCAAAATTCTCCCTCATAGTTACTGCAGGCGATTTCTCAATCGAAGGCCCTTCCGTATCGGAATGCTTCTTGCATATTTCTTCGAAGAACGTTAGAGTAGCGATATCCTTCCTCACCCACTCGGAAGGCAGTACAATTCTTACGGATTGTTTCCTCTGGTTCGGTGACGACAGAGCCTGGGGATCTCCGGAGTTCGATGTTCCAGTGACTGCTGATGATAATTCTGCACCAGTGCTCTGTTCAGAGGCCTCTACCTCCTGAAAGTTCGAAGTCGGGTGAAACTTGACCACATGAGACTTCGGAAAGCATACATCAAGAAGGCAATTCCATATCGAACCATGTATTGTTGAGTAAGATGGAAATGAATGAGAATCGTCTAGAGACCTTGCCAGTGAAATAAAAAGTTCATACTGTTTGACAGTGAAACGATCTATGCCTGAAACAGACAAGATTGAAAGCATTTTTGGCCAAGACAATAGCGTTCTCAACTGTTTTTCCATTTCTTCAAGCATTTGAATCGTCCTTCCATCAGCATATTCTCCATTTATGCCTTTCTGAGTAGATTGATTTTCAGAGTTCCAGACATTTGACTGTTCATCGCTTTCATCCCCTTCTGAACACAGTAGTTCTCCATCTGATGAGTATGTTTCGTTCCATCTCGGTGAAGATTCATGGATAGCGTTGGTGTTTTGTAACGTGTTGTGTGTGAGGAACGGCAATTCAACGGGCTGTTCCTTTCGGTATCGAAGATAATCTCACAGGGATTTGAATCTTGGATATATTGCCGCGCTGAGAAATTTTCTTTTCCTCGGGGAGATGTTTCGCCGCGAGGCAGAGGCATGGAATTCAGAGCAATAGACTGGGAGCGTCTGCGATCATTGGGTTCGAGGCCTCGAAAAAGACTAGAATATTGTTGTTTACCTCCTGCAAGATCTTCCCATCCAGATCGAAGCGACCTTCTCCGACGTTCACGAAAGAGTTGAGGTTTGTGGCGCCCCATCAAAGATGGGTGTGGCTGCGAACTTTGCAATTTCTCACAGTCTGAGACTCTTTTGGAAATGTGGGTATTCTAAATGTGTCTTGAAGAGCTTGTCCTCTTAGGATTGTGTAAAGTTTCTGCTGGCGTTGGGAGCCGGTCCGTCGTAAGGATCGTTACATGTTATTGGCAGATCACCAGTCATTTCTCTGTATAGAACTTCTATTTCAATTATTCTGTGCCACTTTTAGCCCTCGTCATATGGCTCTCCGGAGATGAATTCTGTCCTGTAGGCCATATTCTGTACATCCGGATATCTGCAGCCACGGACTCGAAACAATATCCGAAAACATACCCCTCATAAGCACAATGGATTCAAAAAGTAGAATTTCATTTAAAAAAATTAGCTACCTTGCCAATTTTAGAAGCAGGGTTGCAATTTAATGCAAAAAATTGATATATGTATATCTTCTCTTGCTCCTTCGTGAGCTTCTAGTCTGCCTACTGTAATTTCTCTCAATACCAAGCTTCACTCAAAATATGAACAGTAAACTTTTTAGACGTGCAGCTTTTCAATGCCATGAGATAAATATTGTGCAAGCTCCACTGGCTTTGCACCATACGGCCTTAGAGAAGTGTACTCTCCCTTACGACCTATTTCAACATGCAAGCAGATCCAAAAGCCACTACTCGCAAAAGACCTGGACAGTCCAATACGACGGATATGATGTCCACAACTTCCAGATTGCCCGCATCCGATGAACAGCATGAATCTCCGAAGCGCAGGACCGTTGCCCAAAAAGAGCCAAGGAAAGAAATCTCTCAATACGCACTTTCACAGAGTATAAATAAGCCCTGGACAACTCAGCATTTTTCTGAGTATTCAGCACAGCTCGAAACGATATTCTCTCATGAAAACTCAATGGTGAACTTAATGCATTTAATACCTCATAGGTTGGTACCAGTAATGCTCTCGGAGGATGAGCTGTTGAAGCTTTCGCATCCGCAACTTCCTTTGCGCAATGTTGACAGTGGACAAGTTCAGATGCTGAAGAGAAGTCTATTGGAAAGTGGTTGGTTGAATTACTCCGGTAAAATACTTGTCTGCCCAGTGCAACAACCACACAGCCGTCTCGACAGTGAATCAGACTGTACATCTTCTTCTCATGATACTGGACAGGAATGTAGATTCGAATTGATAGGTGGAGTGCAGCTTGTTGCTGCTTTTATGCAGCTGAGGAAAGAGACTACAGGGCCGAGAAACATACCTAATATGGATGCAGGAGTACCATGCACAATTTTTACACCATGTGGAGAACGTCATAAATCGAATCTAACCCCGTTAGAGAAAATAATGATTGGAGCAGTGAGCAATTTGGGGAACTACGGTACACGCGCTATGTCATTCTCAGACAATATGTGCTTGTCACGTAGCTTTGTTGCAGAGTGTCTATATGAGTTTGGTAATGAAAGAACTGTGCTGGAGAGTGTCAGATCTGGCCAATTGCATTCTCATCTGTGGCCGCTACAGGCTTCAATCATTGACAGAGCGCAGAATGTTAGACTTATCGGCTACTGCCAGAGCTCAAAAACATTGAGAAGAGACTGTCCTGAATGGGATTCTGAGGTCATCGGAGGTACTGAACGTGTAACATCCAGTTTCAGAAAACGTCAAGCAGCCTACATCACTGCATCTATGGGGCTATTTGCTACTCCAATCGCATATCGAATTTCCATGGAGCAGTTCACATTTAACAACGTCAGACTGACATCAAAGTATTGGACAATGCAGAATTTTGGCCTGGACGTATTTACACGGGCTAACGATGAGGAGAAATGTGCTATGCTATTAGTTTTGTACCGAAGGGAGTGCAGTGGTAATCTGAACAGATTGGAGAGATTGCCATCTCAGAAGACTGAAAATACAGTCAATGTTCTCTTCCAATTTGTTCACCATCTCCTGGCAGTTGCCAAGCAGTCCTTCCAAGGCTCGTTGGCTGCCAGAGGTTCAACTAGAAAACCAATCAGACTACATCACCTTCTTTGCTCTCGCCTGGATTCCCACCCACAACCATGTTTCCGGCGGTATTTACTTGTCGATGTAGTCGTTTCATTTGCTCTTCTCTGGGGAACAGGTGACCAATACAATTCTAATGTTGCCAAAGCAAGGGTTGGTGAGGCTGCTTCGGTATGCAAACTGGGAAAATCTCATGCTCGTGATCCAAATTATTTTGACCCTGCAATATTCATGCGCAATGTTATCTCTGTTTCGAGCAAAAATGGTCAGTCTGAAACTAACGTTAATGAACCAGACAACAATGGAGACAGTAGTAATACAAGGTATCAGTTCGGAGGCGCTCCAAGGTTTCTGACCCTGCGTATATACCACCTTCGAAATACACCGGGACAAAAAGACGTTTTTCATCAGCCTGTTTGGGGAAAAAATGGTCGTCCCAGGGTCTAATGGGTCTGAATGTGATATTCTACCAAAGGTACCATGCATCTCAGACCTCCCAACAGCGTGCTCGACTGATGCGAACTGGCAAGGTGTAGTATCCAAAACGGAAATGACTGCTATTCGGCAAGAAATTACAGCTTCTTGCGCAGCTCTATACCTTTTCCCATCATCTGATGTTGATCTGTCATTTAATGCTTTCCGGTTGCAAAGTATTGCTCGCTTGGAGCATAACGGATACATTTGTTTACCCGAAATAACAAAAGGCTCGCACATTTTCAAGGACATTGATTTCATTTTGAGCAAATGCACCATTGCATTTCCACGTAGTGGCGATACGAGTCCATGGGTGATTCTGGGGGACGACGAAGATGAGAATAGTTCCCATGGTCATGATATTGAAGGAATTTATGTTGCTAACTTCGATGAAATGGATATGCCGGAAACAGAATC
Source organism: Asparagopsis taxiformis (assembly GCA_030407315.1). Classification (NCBI taxonomy): domain Eukaryota; phylum Rhodophyta; class Florideophyceae; order Bonnemaisoniales; family Bonnemaisoniaceae; genus Asparagopsis; species Asparagopsis taxiformis. The sequence continues at coordinate 55,861 of JALQPE010000250.1, forward strand.
TATTGAAAAATGTCTGCGGCGAGTGGAAGTCTATATTGGCGCTTTGGGAGAGAGCATAATAGAAGACAGGAACAATTCAAAACCTCTACGGTTTCCATCTGAAGGGATTGTTGCTATGCGAAGAACTAAAAATGCACCACGTCAAGCACCTCGAACCTGCTCCCCTGTTATTCCTTACAAGAATTCAAACACTGCCTGGTGCCCTTCTACGTTTGAAGCCCAATATGGAATATACATATCTGGACACGACTCATGTCATATGCGTGTATGGGACAAGAGTCATATAATGATGTTTGGACCTCATGAAATCGTCAGCAGTATAGCTGGTACACTCTCTTCCACAGTTATCGAGATTCCTCCATTCTCTATTTTTATCATTCGTGGCGACTTGCCACACGCGGAACTTGGAATAGAAGATGCTGACCTGTACGCAATGAGTCAATCGCATGCCTATCTCTACACATCAATGCAGAGAGGAAAGGAGAACAAAGAACACGTGTTCTATAGCTTCGAATATGACTTGCGTACACACGATATATAGCTCACCTCGAATCAAGGCACCTTAGCTCCAGGAGCATAGAGTCGGGTGTTTGCTAGGCAATGAAGCAATGATACTTCTGGAAGCAATTTGCAGTTTGGGAATGAGGGTCAAATACTGTGGGAAACTCACGCGCCGTTTCCATTCAATTAAAGAGGTAAGCCCAACGTGCCATTGATGCATTGAAGTAGTTGTGTGATTCAACTTTTATTCAGCAAAGGCAGGGGAGATATATCAGAGAGTGGATATTTTGGATTACAAGTTATGATAGTACCTGAGTTTTGAATTTTCCAGCCAATTGAAATTGAATTTGTGTCCACATACGCTGAAAGCTGTCTATCCATCACCAACACATTCCGGCAGGGGTTGCAGAACAGTATCACACTTGCGACGGGTTGAATATGTCCATTACGGCTCGTGCTACATCTACTATCCAACTGATTATAGGATCCCATACTTGCGGGTTTCCGAAACAAAAAGTTCTTGCAATCTGCGCGCCTCGGTTTGCACACTCTTCACACGACCGCGAAGTTGTAAAACATATCCAACTGGACTTTGAATTTGAGATCACTCAATTCCCCCGACACTGAACGAGTTGAGAGGCCTCTCGAGCTGAGACGCCTTAAACTTGGAATCGATGAGGATCCTCGCTTCATATCTGGTATTGCTTCCAAGGGTGACAAGCATCCTTTTGCCGATACGAGCCCCTGGGAATCCATAGCCGCCGGTCTCACAAACGATCTAGAAGGCCCTGATGTCCAAGCTGTCACCGTACCACCGGCGCCGAAACTCGACAGTGATGACCTCGACACAGAGATTTCAGAGAGCTATTAGATAGGTCTTCTTCGTGATGTGCCGTTCATAGAGTTTGAACGTGATGGATGTGCAACCGCAGCTTCCATCAGTCGCACTCGTTGGGTACAGTTCATTGAGCAGCCTTCACAGCGTCTGTCAACATTGACCGATGAAGAGATTGCTAGATTGAGGGGTGTCCTTATACCAAGAAAAATGTATTCCGTAGTGTGACGATCGGTGAGAACTTCGGCCCGTATCTGTCTCAGTTCTTACTCGTAGCCACGAAAGGTATCGGCGATGCACAGCAAATTTCGGATGGTTCCATTCAGTATGGAAGTATGCGAATGGATCAGCGTGTCCGCGTCGCAGTGCCGAAACGCGATTATATGACATCTTGGGCATCCTGGCTAGATGTGCAGAACGCTTGTGATTTACTACGACGTGAAATTCACGATGATGATACACTGTTCCGCTTCATTACAACTATAACTCTACGCAACCTTGCGACATGGGTTCATTTCGACGCGTTGTACCAGGCATATTTGAATGCTTTCATCATCCTTCTCTACATCAAGGCGCCGTTCGATCCACACATTTCGTTCCAGGCTGATGACGATGTAGATAAGCAGCAAGTATTTGCAACGTTTGGCGGACCGCACATCCTATCATTGTGCACGGAAGTGGCTACGTGAGCACTCAAGGCATTTCGCTTCCAAAGGTGCAACTTGCATCGTCTTCTTCGTCCGGAGGCTATCGGCGGGCTTGTGGAACGCTTCAAGAAGACAAACGGTGATCCCAAGTTTGCCCCTGTGGAGAAGCTGGTGAATGACCTGGACTGCGATATTCTGTGACGCATTGAGCAACACAACTGTGAGCAGAATAAGCTTTCGGATGATGAACATGCACGCCGAGACGATTGTTCACCGGAGGGTGAGAGTCGCCAGACGTAACTACGGCCCATGGCGCTTGCGGAGGGAAGCCCGATGTACCCGTCATATGGTGCACGTCATGCCACAGTTGCCGGTGCGTGTGTGACGGTGCTCAAGGCATTCTTCGACCATGAATATGAGCTCGACTTCTGCCACGTTCGGGACACGGATGGTAAGCCTCTGTTGAAGGTAAATACCAATGAGAAGTAGGCCGTAGAAGGTGAACTGAATAAGCTGTGCGCTGATATCAGTATTGGTCGAAACCGGGCTGGCTTGCATTACTACCCGGACTACTTAGGAAGTATCAAAGTTGGTGAGGAGATATTACTACTTTGCAAGAACAGAAGCTTACGTGTGGTGAAGAATTTCTCATGACGCTTCGCAAGTTTGACGGTGAAAAGATCTGCACCTAAAAAAGCAGTAATCCGTATCCTGTTATACAGCTCTCAGTGTATTGATCTACGTGCAATGTTACTCAATAAAACAGGATATGGTCAGAAGGAAATCTACAGCATGCGATTACCCATCTCCCAGACATACTTGTCCCTCATCTCAATATGTTGTATCGTAAAAGTGACCAACTCCCATACCCTCAAGGATCAAAACTGTATCCATGAGGCGAGTGTGATTTCAAAGTACATTTCTAAATCGCAGTTCGCCAGCCAGGGGTAACGGGTTCCTAGCTAGACTATAAAGAATACTGTGTCTCCTCAGACTAACCAGCTGGTTATATGCATATCCCAACAATGTCACAGAATTGGAACTATCAATTTCCAGCTCTTCATTCTATTATTTCTTTGACCGTGAGGTCACTCGACACAGCGCCTGAGAAGACGGGCTGCGGCTGTGTGAACACAATATATGACGGCATGCCGTGCACGGCACACAGGTCCATGATATATTTCTTTGATCTCAACGACACGAACCGTCTACGCTCAATTTAATCTAAACCCCACGCGCATTATGATTGAGAACGGGCACGTATGCACATTGAAGTTGGCTCGTGTCATCGCCCGATCCGCACAAGTTTTTTCCAACTGATCCCCAAGGATTCTGGTACACCACACGATCAGCAAACTGGTACGGTATTCAAGGTCACTTGCATCCCGACAAGCTTCGCTGTCAAAATATTTTCCAAAAATGACAAGTTATTTTAGCTTACACAGGCAGATTTTTGCGAAATTCTTTATCAACTTTCCATCCAGTAAGCTCTCATGCCGTTCAATTCTCAAATTACCTCCTTTTGACACTCCGTCGACTCTACAACCGCGTCTCTGATCTTCTTCATAATCTCACTTGCGCTGCTTTCTCTGTACCGCTGTCCCTACCCGCTACTCTGCCCTTGAGTGACTCCAGTGAAGCTCCGCTGAAGCCTTTGCTGTGTATGCACCTCACTGATGATTTAGATCAATTCATTTCTACAATCCTAGCTGCTCTCATACCTGAACGGGAGCCAATCGTCTCAATCGCCAATCTTCTCAATCGAGATGAGTTTTTTGCATACGCCTAACGCATTGCTCTCCATCCTAGGTCAAGTATTCGAATCGGTGGCGTACATGTCAAACCGCCACTTTACAAGCGAACAGGCATCACACAAACACGGGGAGCATACACGCGAATCAAGCGTTCAATTGCACCGGTAGCACATGAGATGAACCTGGACGAACAAGTGTTCTGAAAAGTACAAGTTCTACCAACTATTGTTTTCCATCGCGTGCTCTCCGCCGGCGCTGTGAGCAACAGTCTCTACGTCGCTGAAGATTTGTGCCAACCGTCATCAAGCATCCTCACGTCGTCGGACTTACATTACCTACTCCAAAGACACGACCAGATCACTACTCGTGATCCCCACCATGTCATCCGCCGCCTAGTTTGGCGTTAGCCCATCATGTCAGATATGCGTCTTTCTCGCCTTGTATCATCTTCCTACTATGGAGAAATCAACTGCCACATGACTCTAACATGCTCGCCACAGAACTGAATGAGTATATTGTCTTTGCTGTGCACGCGCCCGATTTTGCAAACTTCGCATCTGCTAGTTTCCCACTGCGACATAAGACAACTCCCATACTGCTAAGCGCGATTATGAACCGCTCGTTCGCATTCGATTGTGAGGCGATCTACCTTACCCACACATTTGCGCAAGCTTTGTGTAAAGGTATCCGACGCGACAGGGGCGTTATGTGCATATGGCATGTATGAATAGAGTATTTGTGTGAATGAAAAGCTCTGCGATGAACCGGATCGATTTTGTATTGCACCGCAGACTGCGTGGTGAATATGAAGGAATTTACCTCAGTTGTTTGGTCTGAGTATGCTTTCCAAAACCTTCTTGGCAAACGGCTTCTCTCAGCCCAAAACCGCTCGGCGGTAATCGAGACGATGTCCATTCCTTTGTACTTTCGTGATACAAAAGTCGACCATCTCGTTTAACGAGTAAATGTGACTATCTTTTTTGCCAAAACCACTATCCGCTTCGCTGCCGTTCCAGTCATCGTTCACCTCCGAATGCAATCCCGCGCTAAATCCCGTAATCCCACCTCCCGTGTAGTCCCCATGTCTGCTGCTAAATTCTTGCGTCACATTTTTATACCGAAAAATGATTTACCAACTTTCTACTCCATAATCTCTCATCCCTGTGCATTGCTCGGACCAGCAGCCGCATGCGGCACCACTTTTCAACCGCTCCATCGCCACTACTATCGCTGCTTACATTTTCATGAAAGTTGAACATTCATTCAAGATTTTCGGAGGATGGAGGTAGTCATTTCCAATCCCCCATGATGCCTGGTTGCGGTAACATGAGCTTTGAAAAGGGTACCCGAAAAGCTGAAAGGTCAGTTGAGGAACTCTAGCTTCATTCAGAACATTATGGAGAAAACTGTTCGGATGCGTGGAAGGTGCTTCATTGACGAAAGTGCTTCCGAAGTCTTTATGAAGAGGCGCATAAGTGTCGTGGATTATGCGGAAATCACATGTCGAACTGCTCGAGATCCTGCTCATCTTCTCTCGATTCCTCACAGAACGAGTCGACTTCGTCGGAGTGATCCCGACCTGTCATATAATTTCTACCGGTTCCATTCTCTTCGTCAGCAATATGGAGTCTGTTAAATTCTATCTCAGTCATTCCGGTCAATATCTTCCTCAAAATCCGTTGGCGCTGGGTCATTGATGGGACAAGGTCCCCCAACTTCAAATCTTCCAAAACCACTGTTTCATCATACATCATAATGGAGGTATTCTCTTCCGAGCTTTTCATTACTTCATCGTCTCCGAAACCACCAATACAATTCCCAGAAAATTTTTCCTCCCCAGCAACCTCGAAGAACTCCTCGACTATTTCACGGAAAAGTGAGGCAAGGCTGTACAATGATATAAGTGACCCTTTGTGTGCTGACAGTATTTCAAGAAGCCCATCATGATCGTTTCCTCCAAAAAAGGCAATGAGAAATTTGGAAGCTACATGGACAAAATTGATCACTCTTCTCAAGACAACGGGACGACCGTTCTTTGAGGCGCGTCTACTCCCGCCTGTACTTCGCAGGAAAACAACATGCTCCACGCGAAGTATCATTTCTTTGCTCTTCTGCAGAACGCCTTGATACAGAGAAATATTCTGGTCATCACTCACAAAATTATCTGCCGATCTTTTCGTACATAGAGGAATTTCACAAACAGTTTCGTAGGCGTGCGATGCATTAGGGAAAGCAAAGGAGATGTTTGGAGTCCCCAATTTCTTCCCAACGTCTTTTTCTGACCAAGGTGAGAACAAGTACCCCAGCTCTGTGAAAAAAGTAATGCGAGCTTGCTCCCTGAAATTGTGCATATATTCCGTCCAGTGTCTACAAAGTCTTATGGAAGCATACTTTGCTATCACATTCCTTGGGAACCCATTGTTTGGAATGCGATCGCAGCCAGATCGCCATGGGCTCCGATACTCGCTTCCTGTCTTCTCCAGCCACCCTCGAACGAAGTCTACATGCCAGAGTTCGACGTACCCTTTTCGGAGCCATTTTGGGCGAGGTATTGAACGCTCCTTATCTTCTGCAAGTATGTTTTCCTGCAAAATACTTTGATTTTGGACTCGAATGGTCTCATCAATAGCCAGAGACGCCGTGTCAGATCCATGATCTTCATCCCGAAAAAGTCTGAAATCGTTTCTGTACATGCTGCGGAATGCTGTGTATACAGCCTTTCGGCGGAGCAAAGAAAATCTTTCCCCTGGACCAGATTCGAAAACCGTTTTCTTATCCTTAGGCATATATCCGAATAACATTCCACGAATGCAACTTATTGTAGCTTTCACAAGGTTTTCTGAATTCAAGACCAGTCCTGAGAGCTCTGAAAGAATTGCATACCTTGTCACGGCAGATATTACTTCGGAGTTGAACACAAACTGAAAGTATGGAATCTCATTTTCAAGAAGATAATCATACGTGATGTTCTTCTTCCCTGAAATGGCACTCTTGCGAACTGTAGAGCCTGTTGCAGCTGGAGAATTACTTACAACTCTAAGCGTTTGAACCTCGCTTTGCAATCTTTGCACATTGGCAGAGACTTTATCTACGCTCTTTTCCATTTCATGGAGGCTTTCTTTGATGAAGTTTGTTTGACTGCTTTGAAATTCGAGGAGAAGTCTCCGTATAGATGATATGTCATATCGTGGTCGATCATGTGGATAAACTTCCGAATGGATTGGCGATGCAGTTGGCTGATTATGAATCACCGGTTTGTGCAGCTGGGTACTCGTTCCACCAGAATCATCGACACGATTGGGATTTATAAGAGAAGAATGCTTATTTCCCTTTCTTGGTGCATTTTGAAAAGATGTCCGCTTCAGTTTCTGCACTGGCTGATGGATACCGGGAGTTTTGTTGATTTGATCTCCTTTTCTCTTCAATGGCATGATGTCTGAATACCACAGTGATTCGGATAGCTTGAAGAAAAACCTCTGCAGTGTATTTGATGCTTTCGAAAGTCTGAAGTCTTCTCTGAGCACTCGATCCGTGCTTATACCTTTTTTCCGGAGCATCATCCATTTTCCCTTGATTCCCCAAGGTTTATTAAGTTGTGAATGCTATCCTAGCCTCCAAATTCCAATGCATGATGGGATACCATCTTCTATAGGCTGCAAATGAGTTGAACGGATTGAAGAATTCTCTAGAATTTTACACGTGATACATGAGTCGTTCTATTCGACCCGTTTCGATTTGTTTTATGAAGAGGACCAGATGAATTTATACGTTCTCGACGAGCTTCAGTCCTTGAGTATTCATATTATTTCTCGGCCTGATTCTTCTATCAGTTCAAGAAAATTGGATGGTGAGAGCTTACATGCTCTAGGAACCATATTCCTGTCTGAAAAATTATCGATACCGTATCGTTGCGTGACGCAAGTTTTACGCGAAATCCTCATGGAGACCCACTAGGCAACCGATTTCCAATCACTTTCTGTGATGAACGGCTATTTCAAAGAGGTTTTCAGATCTTCACCCGACCTCTTCGTACCATTTGGGGATCTAAATGTTGTTACAATCCAAAATCCTGTGCTGTTTCTCGCCGTTACACTACTTCCAGTGTGAATCCATTCTTCATATCAAGCGGATACAATCTTTTCTATACGTTTGCCCTGTGCTCCATCTGAAGTCAAGAATACGTCTGCCCAGGTAGGAACGTATATGAATATTATTTCTCTGCCATTTGCGGGAATTTGGGTATCTATCAGCTGTAACAGAAAGTATTTCTGGAATTGATCTCTAGCGGCATTACTCTGCGTCCAAAAAATACGGAAGAGTAAGAGGACATATACGTGGTATAAATAGACAATCTTCAAAGCGTCATGGATCTAATCAAGCTGTTCTCCTTTCCGCTGGAATTTGTTTTCTGTGAAACTTTGAAAGAAACCATGGCGAAAGCTAAGCATTCTTTGTCAAGAAGGTATCCTAAGAGAAAATCGAAAAGAGTTTTATATTTGCCTCGAAGAATTGTTCCAAACAAATCCAGTTCCCTGTCACAAAGCGCTCCAATTTGTTCTCTTTCAACTCCGCCGAGAATCATCACCAAGACACCCTGCACTGGATCTTCCAAACATACACTTGAAAGTGTAGAAGAGCTTCCGCAAGAGACAGATCTGATAGAAGTTCTATGGGAGCTCAGTGACGGAGAGATGGTTTGGTGGAAGGCAGACATTGAAGAAATTCACAGGGTTTATATCGGGGACGTCATTGGGTATGGAACCCTGCGGTATCATGGTATGCACGGATTAAAGCCTCAGGTCTGTGAAGTATTCTTTTTAAGAAGAAACCTGCTTAGGGAACAGGAATTGCCCGTTTCAAATGAATTGAATCCTGAAGTTTCGTGGCGTCTACAAGACTATGATCCCTGCAATGACATATCTTCTCGATATGAATGTGAAGGAGATGCTGGCGTCCATATACCAGATGAAGGCAAATCTACGGTATCTCGAGGAGGTGAAGACTTAGTGAAGTACCACATGGATGCAATCCAAACATCGTATTTGCAGTTAAATCGTCGAGTGAGCAAACTAGAGGAAAATCTCGTCGACCGTATTGATGCCGGAAGCGAATCTATGAAAGAAGGGAGAGTGAATGTCTTCAAAGCAACGCTTCGCCGAAAAATGTTACAACTGCTACACCAGTATCCAAAACTCGAAAGCGCTGATCGAGCACCAGGAAGACGTTTCACGCAGTCTAACATATCATATTACAGCTGACTGTGACCTTCTACTTTGGAGATGGATAGCAGAGAATATATCGAGAGGACAAGAAAATGTTTCATTTTGGGCTGATTTCAACACTATGCAGCGCCCAGGTATTTCTGCTTCACGATTCTACATCACGTTCTCTGGATTTGGGGGAATTTGCAACTGGATAGGATTGTGGGATCAATCAGATCGTCAACGAGCTATATGGAAACTAAGAGAATGCAAGGGTAACCATAACTGTAAATTGCGAGTTCTGGGTGTCTCTAGATTTGAGGAGGACGAAAGTCAAGGAAATGCAAAATTCTTTTTCGGGTTGACGGCTGGGAAAGAACTGGAAAACTCAATTATTGGAAACGGTAACAAAGTTGTCCTGGAAAGAAACTCTATGGCTTGGGACAATGAAAATGGGCATTTCATTCATCGCCTTAACGAGACAGAACTTCCACAACTTTCAGTTTCCGATCCCTTTGAAAGTGGAGGAGGCAATGTTCTGAGGGAAACAGCATTCCATCTACTGTGGCGTCCACTGACTCAACTTCCAGCTAGAAGTTGGTCAAAGAATTCATGTTATGATGGAGATATTGTAGTTGGCCGTGTTGAGCTTGTCTTACCAACAGTAACTTTCTTTGGAAGTTCAACTTGTGATGAAGTTCTGGATATGTTATCTCAAAAGATAATTGATCAAGCGATTCACTGATAAAAGAATCAATAAAGTGAACGAGTACTGGTACCAAGACATTCAAGACAGAGAAACATTAAGGTTTTACAAAAGATACATTAAACAATAGCTACTGTGGCGTAGATTTCAAGTCCGCCATACCATTGCAAAAATTCGGAACATAACGTGCTGGAAATAGATTTTATAATATATATAGCCATTGTTTCTAGTTCTGTCTTGAGCTGTATTATTTCCAATGGGTTTACTAATCTAAATATATTACATCTGCAAATATTTCATACGCAGTGACACTAAGTGTCCGTTGACACCCGGTGTATCACCGTCACACACTACCACTTCAGTACACCACTGATCCAGTGTTTGCGCTATCCCTTCTACCCCTTTAGGGTTGGCCTGACAAGCCAATCTCTCACCTGCAAAGCAGTATCACTTGAACCAAGATTCTCGACGTACCGTCTGTGTGGCCTTACAACCCACAGTCAAGCAGGCGATCCGCCTTAGCTCTACCACCTCTACCCTGAGCCTGACTACCGAGACAGGAGGGCTCGAACACCTTGCAGTGCTTAGCCGAATCGGCTCACTACCCCAAGTCGAATCGACAGCTCGGGCATTGCACTACATTGGTCTCTCGACCTAGAATCTTGACCAAGTTCATCTGATACTCAAGATGGTTCCGCCCAAGGCCGTAACGTCGAAAGCCTCGACACGAGCAGGATCTGCTGTCGGTTCGACGACTGGAAAACTGGAAGCTCGGAACGATGCTTTGGGATCCGCGGCTGTACCAGCCCGTAGTCCAGAACTAGCCACAATGGCGAAGTGTCATGAGATGAACGAGAACCTTCGCGATGAAGTTCTGGAGATGTTTGCTTCTGAATTTGAAAAGCTGAACCAGGAACTGGAAGCAATTCGGAGTAATTCCTTTGCGGTCATCAACGAGCTGGCCGGTCGCCTTACCGTTCTCGAAGCCCGCAAGCCAGGCAGTGATGCCAACAAAGACATACGTGAGCTCCGACAAGATGTCAACCAACTCCTCGAAGGTCGTAACAACCTTGCCCAAGAAATGGACATGCGGTTCACTCGTGTTTCGTCTGTGTTTTCGGATGTGGACGCGGACGTCCAGTCTCTCTAGTACGGGTCCTAGTCGGCCCCGAGATTTACTAGAACAAATGAACGTCCGCGTCCAAAAAATAATAAAAAATTTTTGGATGCGGACGTCCACTTTCTCTAGTACATATGGCGGAATACTAGGGCCCGACATCCACTTTCTCTAGTACATATGGCGGAATACTAGGACCCGACATCCACTTTCTCTAGTACATATGGCGGAATACTAGGACCCGACATCCACTTTCTCTAGTACATATGGCGGAATACTAGGACCCGACATCCAGTATACAATATATCAGCGAAAACCGGGAGGGAAGAAATTACAGCGGATGGTAAATTCAGGGCCCATATCGGACCGTATTTTATTCTCTCATTTAGGAAACTGCTCGTATACAATACGTCTCTCTAGAATAGGGAATACATATCTGGTCAGAATAGGAAATAAATACCCGGTTAGAATAGGAAATACGTATCCAGCCAGAATACGGAATATGTATCCAGCCAGAATACGAAATACGTATCCAGCCAGAATACAAAATACCTGTCAGCATATCGTCGATCACCCATCTCCCTCAATATCGCGTTCTCCCTACCATCCGAACGCCATGCACCACCATCCGCACATACTTCAAGAACCCTCACGACCTAGATTACAAAAATCCGCTCCTTCCCAATTCCATCCCCGCTTTCCTCGACACCACCCCAGCCCATTAAATCATCAAGACATCAAACATGAACATGGTCAGCAAAATCTTACACCACTTGAAACCACTCTCACTTCTATCGTATGCCCCAAAATATACACATACCAGAAACACCTCACAGCTTCATTCCCCATCTTCCTACATCCCTTCTTCACTCTCCTTCAGTCCTGCCGTTCCTGCTTCACCACTCCTGCATCACATACAAAACATCAACGCCAACAGTCAGATTCAAAAGCAACGCTTACCACGACAGATATCCTAGAAACTCCCTTACTTACCTCTCCGAGAGGATGAGTGAATCATCCATCCTACACAAAATACAAACCATGATCCAAAAACCTTCCAATGAATAATCAAAGTCAGCAGTCCATATCTTCGCAAAACAAGTCTTGGTGCTCAGTGAAACTTACCTTCTGTCATCAACATTCCTGCACCATCTACACAACATCGGAATCAACCACAACAGTCAGACCCAAAACCAACCTTCCCTCGCTGCTTACTTTCAAAACTCGCACACTTACTTTACCTGTTCCATCCTGCACACAATAAAAACCATAAATTACGTAATCGTGTAGCCAAGAAAAGTAGTCAGCATTCCGCATCTTCGCACAACCGGTCTGGGCGCCCAATGTGACTTACCTTCCGTCATCAGTATTCCTCCATCACCTACGCAACATCAGATTCAATCGCAACAGTCAGATTGAAAACCAACGTTTCCCTCGCTACATACCCTGAGAACTCGCAAATGTACCTCTCATCCATCCTACACACAATACAAACCATGATCCAAAAACCTTGCAATGAACAATAATCATAGTCAGCAGTCCATATCTTCGCAAAGCACATCTTGGCACTCAATGAAACTTACCTTCCGTCATCAACATTCCTGCATCATCTACACAACATCGGAATCAACCACAACAGTCAGACTCAAAACCAACCTTCCCTCACAGCATACTTTCAAAACTTCACGTACCTCTCTTCCATCCTCCGCTCAATACACACCATCAGTCAACAGGCTTCCCATGAAAAATATCGCATTAACGGAAATAGTCAGACTCAAAACCCACGCTTCCCTCAATGCATACCCTCAAGATTCGCGCACGTACCTTCGTCCATCCTCTACACTAAACAAAGCAAAGGCGGTCAAAGAATCCCAGTCGGTGATGAGGGCGGAGTGGAGCCTGCGGCGTCGACCGGACAGCTTTCTGCGTCCGCTTAAGTCTTGCTGTGCATACTCGAAATCATCGCCGGCAGTGAGATTGCGTATGGCCCAAGCCATGGTCTCTGATTCCCCGGACAATGAGATCCGGATCGAGAACAACAAATATAAACATATAATCATATATATGAGAATCCATTTGCTTTCCTTACATGATCCGTGGCATATCCGCTGTAAAGCACATTCAGATTCCACGAAGTTCGGAAATAAAAAAGTTTATTATTACAAATGAATTAATTGAAAATTCATCTCCCAGGGTGGTCGTTCGTCCTTCCATGCACACGTTGCCAGCACGCAATGTGATGTAACAGTTGGAAATGATTGAACTCTCGGTTAAATTCCACCGTTGGGATGTCAGCTGGAGTGAGCAAAAAACTACTACCCACAAAACTACGAACGAACACGTTACATTCCAAGTCTCGAAAGCACCACAAAAATAAAATTGGTCGCATCTGGACGGCACAGTCTCCCCTGTTCAGCTCGCAATCCTCCCTTTTGCGTCAAAACTCGACATGGAATGCAAGTATGAAGGGTGCTTCTACTACTGCGTAGATGCTTATGCGCTCGCGCTGCATGAGCGAACGTGTCGCTACCGTTTCAACCCCTCTCCCCAACATTTCAACAACGCTCGTGTCCCTGCCGTCACCCATGAGCCTGCTCGAAACGGCGACCATGATTCCCCGCAACCCAGCTCCCCAGACCCAGAATCTGGTCGTGCTTCCTCCAGCGACTCACCCTGTGACGCTCCACTGCCACCAACCTCAACCCCCTCCCGCGCAGACCTCCTCGTGCAATCCCTCGCCGCCAGTCTCACAACCCTCGAGTACAAGGCCGGCGCTGGCCGCGTGAGCGAAGTCATCACCATCCTACAAGACCCCGCATTCTCCCTAGAAAAGTTCAACAGCGCCGTTCGCACCGTAGAAGAATGTCGCCACGTTACCGCTTCCATGGTCGAAACACATTTCCGCACCGAAGGTTACAAGAGCCACATCATTCCAGACAAAACTGGTAAGTACTCGGCACAGCTGTACCTCCGCGACCCAGTCGACATGCTCCGCAGGCAGTTAGCACTGGCTAACGACCAAAATACTCTCTTCCACCCCTCCCCACAGACCGCCCCAGACGGCACCGCAATATTTTCTCATCCCCTACACACAGAATTCCCGAAAACGCTGCACCAGGTTACTAGACAGCGCGTGCAGCTCTCGGAAGATCCACAGGTCGTATGGGCAGAGGAAAATGATCCCACCGCTTCCTCCTTTGCCGGCCTCCTCCAAGTGTACTCCGACAAGAGCAGCACAAGCCTCAAGAGCTCCGCAATCGTCGCATACCCCATACACGTCACACTGCTCAACTTCTCCGCCCCCCTCCGTCGCCACTGCATCCGTACCGGCCTCACCATCGCCGGGTATCTTCCGTACATTGTTAACCCTTCGTCCAACGCCTTGTTCGGTGATGAAATGCCGACAACCTCTAGTTCTGCTAGTCGCGCTCGCAAAATTGATATTCTTCATAAAGCACTCGAAAAAGTGTTTTCGTCCCTATCCACCGCGTTCTCTTCCGGGTTCCCCTGCACATACTCCACTGCAACTGCCCGCCAATGCTTTCCCATCCTAGCCAATTATTGCTGCGACTTTCCAGAGGCCAAAGAGCTGTCATGCACTCGCAACAGCACTACCACCACACATCCCTGCCACCGCTGCTACATCCCCGCCACTCAACTTGAATCCAGCGCGCCACACCAGCCCCGCTCCCTCGATGATACACGCTCTGCACGCCAAGAGAGCGCTCAGGAGCATACAACTGCTCCGCTCGAAGCTCTCTCCCTCCTCGAACAACACTCTGTCCTCGAATCGACCGCTCTTTTACCCACCAACAGTCCGCTAGACCCCTACAACATTTTCTCCTTCGAGCCTCTGCACAATCTCCACCTCGGCATCTCAAAGCTCATCAAACAGTGCATTGTCCACCGCCTCAGCTCCCCAGACCTCACCACCACTGCCTCCCATTCCGGGACACCTCGCACCTTCAAGAAGGTGAAAAAATCCATCCTCGCCGGCTCAAACAGCATTCTGTCCGCTATCGAACGCGACTACTACATCACCGGTCTTCATGTCGACTTCTCCAAGGGTGAGAAGGGCACCAATTTGAACGGCCTCTTCACGGAGGACGGCATACGCGGCATGCTCGCAGCCAAAGACTATCACCATGTCGACATGGTGTTCCCTTTCATCGCAGCATTCATTGACACATGCTGTGACGAAGTAGATACAGCCCCCCTCACTTCCATCTGCACGCAATACTCTGACCTCGTCGCATGGGTCATGAAACGCGGTCGCATCAAGCACTGGACTGCCGCCGAACTAGAAAGCCTCCAGAACTCCATTTCCTATTTCAAACAATCAATGCTCTCCACCCTCGGCCCATTCCACACCACAGGTCTCAAAACTTTCAAGTTCCATCTTCTAGACCATCTTCCCGGTGACTTGCAGAGATATGGCGCCCTGGAACACATTGATGCAGGCCCCTACGAACACTCGCATCTTCTGTTCAAACAGAGTTATAGGAAAACCTCTCGAAGGCGCTCCACAGCCATGGAAGAGACTATTCGCCACATGGAATTCTCCTTGGCCACTCCAACTGGTCATACCCCATCGAACACATTGGGAAACGCACGCATGATATCGCCCACAGACGGTGCAGTACTCGTTCGCGACGGATTCACCGTTGCACTGCACGACTTTGCCTCCCTGCTGCCCGATGCAACCCTCCTCGTTGCAGATATCGACGGACAGCCCGATCCTGCCACTCTTTTGCCGCTGCACAACTCCTCGTTCCCGTCTGGCACCATAACGCTATTCCAGCAACTCGGTGACACAGCTGCACAAGCGTTCCTCACCCTCGCTAGACTGCGCGCCACGGCAGAAGGCCCTCCAATACATGACATGGACATTTCCGTCACCGTGGTAAAGTCCGCCTACGTCATGGGAGGGTACGTCCCAGATGCCGACGACTTTGACCCGCACAGTGGCATGCTTCGCCCCACAAACGTGTCGAGGCACAAGCAGCAGCGCGTCTTTGCAACTTCATCGTTCGGCCCCGCAAAGAGATCGCAGTACTCCTTTGTCGTCATCTCCGGAACTGCCGATGACTACAGAACCATATGGGTAGGGCGCGTCCTGGCACTGGTACGCCTGCAGTCTCCAAACCTGTTTCAACCTGTAGAACTCGCTTTCGTTCAGTATATGACCTGCTTTGCCCCAAAAACCGCTGTGGAAAAATCACTTGGGTGCATTTGTTTAAAGTGGTCCACATGGGACCCGGACAACGGATCCGTTGACAGCAATGACACTGCATCCCACAGTGCAGGTGGTCCTTGGTTTGACCTCATTCCTGCATCTACTATATCTGGCACCGTGCACATCGTACGAAGTAACTTTCCAGTCAAGCCATTTACGAAACAAATGCACTGGTCGGACCACCGTTTCTATCTCAACCGCTTCTACACCAACACTGATTACCAATTCACAGATGATAATGAAGAAGAATAAATCTAAATCGCAGCACTCTATTGATAATGTACTACATGATAAGCCTTCTAGTCAACGTCACATTTACTGCACTAATTTCAACCATCCTCCATTACGCCAAAACTGTTATCAGCAGTTGCTGCATGGCGCCGCTCCATGCCCCCATACTGTGGGGCATTGATTTCTACATTCAGGTTTGCACTCAGGTGTCCAGCATATGGGTCAACGACGAAAAGTTCTGCGCCAATTAGTCCTTGCGCAATCACACAATCCATTACAGCACCGAGGTTTGACGTAATATGCGATTGAATCCAATCCTCGGACACTAGAACAAGTGATGAGCAGCGGTTTACATCATCAACGACATGAACAATTCCAGACCCCTCTCCGCTTTGCCACACTTCAACAGCCTCTCTCGTCACAGTACGGCTTGCAAACACATGCCGTGACTGTGCACTAGTCCGCTGTTCGCTCTCGACAACGTCCGTTTCTTCCCTTGCTTGCGAGCCTTGGAGACAAGACATGCAGTACACCACCATACCAACTAATTGCTGAAAAGCTACCCCCACATATTGACTGTACCGCCTTGTAAACTCCTTCTGCCGTGCACCTCCTTTCCCCTTCGGTTCATCCAAACACTCCACAGTAGTCACTAGCCAAGCATCCAGGCGCGCCAGCGTTAGTATGCTCGTCTCTATGTCCATTACTTGTTCTGGTCGTATCGAATACCCCTGAAGATGTCCAGCACATTCACAGCTACTCGGTTGTTAAACCATGCATCACCATTCACTTCCATTTCGAAGCTGTCAGGAACCATGCCTTTGCTGTATCGCAGCTCTGAGAACGGTGCCGTTCGCCACCTCCCCATATCCAAATCACCGTTGCTTTCCCGTTTCAAAAGCTTCTCAGACGCTTCGCGCTTTTGATCCTCTCGCTCGTCCATCTCAGCTCGCGTCGTCAGCATCGTGCATCTAGACATTAATTTCGTGTACCCAGCGAACCGAACAATCTGTCCCTCGCATTACGCTTCCGTGCACTCATCACGTCGGACAGTTTCTGCGTCACCTCCACTTTCAAGTCCTTGCTCCGCGCCACAGCCTCTTGACAGCACACACGCTGCTCCTCATCGGAAAACACATCACACCACGGAGTTTGACGCAGTACGTGTCGCACCAAGTCATTCAGCAGATCACTCTCGTCTCTGTACGAAGGTGTATACCACTGCAGATTCTTGATGATGTAGCCCGGAGGGGTAGCAATATATCCTACACCGTTTTCGCTCCAAAGTGTCCCTTCTACCGGCTCTACCTCGATGGTACGTCCAGTCCAACGTCTCTGCGTTTGTTCCGCTATAGGGTCCAGCTCCATAGTCTCGTTCTTGCACCACTTTGTCAGGTTTTCCTCAACCGCCCTAAGAACTCCAAGGTATTTCACAGGAATGGCTTTCTGTATTTTCGACTTACCGCCACCGTGATCACTGATTCTACCTGTTCTCGCAATTGCAGTAAGGCTGGCATTTTCCGCCTGCAGAGTTTTCACCTTAGCCTCCAACGCAACTATCTCCATGGTGAGCGCCTTGTTTGCTATGTCCTGGCTAAACACTTTTTTTCCAGCTCCGCGATCTTCTTCTTCTGCGCATTGATGCGACTCGCCATTAAATCGATGGATTCCGGCGGATGCAACCTCTCTGCCCTCACCGTCCCCCCATCTCCCACGCTATCGGGATTATGATGTCCTCCATCGGCAATAGCCTGACGTCGTGGGGGCGTTACGCGCATATTTGGCACCAATGACAGTCTGTTGTGACGAGGCCCGCACTCCGGCTGCTCTCTCCCCTCAGTACCACCTGACCGCCGATGATAGTTGGCATCCTGTGAACGTTGCTCAGAAACAACATCCCTTGCCGCTATCCTCGGGTCCCTGACTGCATTACCTGCTGGGGCTGATGTACTCGGCATAGTTGGCGCAGTGGGGGTCACAGCCTCCAGTGTCTCGGGAACCCCCGGCTGGGACTCCGTCTGCAGCACCTCCGCATCTGCCAACCCGGGAGGAACTACCTTTGCCATAGCACTCTGCCGCAATTCCAACATGTTTTGAGCCACTATCATGTCATCATCATGATGTTCACTGTCCCTGCGAGCACGCTTGCCTCGGTCAAGCCCCATCTCTCTCCGCGCCGTTCCTCCTTCCTCACTTTCTCGCTGCGGATCCCCAGTTCTGCGCCGGTCCGTCTTGCGACTACCGGACCGCGGTTCAATGCTGCCGGTAGGCCCAGACCGCTTCTTCGCACGGGATTGTCGGGCACTCGATACAGCAGCTGCTGACCGGGTTTTCTGGAGGCCCGGAGGCTTTGGAGCTTTCTTCGCAATACGCGGCGGCATAATGAAGCTTTCCCGAAGCGATGGAACGATCGAGTTGCACGAGATACAAAAAAGATTGCTGTATAGTGTCGGTAACCACAACGGTCTGCGATGAACGTCAGGTCAAGTACCGGAGAATACGTCAACAGTCCAGATTGTATACGGTAGGCAGTCATCAACAGTATTTAATGAGGTACAATTACAGCTGTCGAGCTAGGCCGCGAGCACCCCTATATCCGGAAGACGTCCTGATTTGAATTAAAATTTGGGCTATTCTCAAAAACATGCACATGTGAACATGTTTTTGAGATGGGGGTGTGCCGTACGGCACAATCGACCCGCTGAAATCGATGTTTTTTGCAATATTTTTTTCTGCCCTGAATTGTAGAATTTCTGGGCTGGACAGCAATGCAACTGAGCTGGACATCCACCGGGCGTCCATTTCAACTTGGTCGTGTATTTTGCATCTGCACGCATAACAGCATCCAAGCAGTCAGGTTCACTGCTCGGACGAAGTGCACCTAGAGTGTGAACGATTGGTTTTGACAGGCGAGTACTGCCGAATAGGTTTCACCCTGGACTAATGGTGGCTGGACATGCTGCATTATATGATATACTTCAACTCTGGAACGTAGCTTTATTTGTAGTCGAAATGAAAACATCTTTCGTGACCCTAATTCCATGCTCTAAACGCTGTCCCATAATGAACGTAGAGCTCCTGCCCCGGACGGATATCGCGGATTGCACGTACTACAATGATCTTCGGATTTTCTAGGTCCTTCGCCTTGAGCTTCTTCCCCGTCGAACCGCTGCTGTAGTTCTCGACAAACTCGACGTTGGCCATCCGCCTGGTGTCTTCCGCCGGAGTGTCCTCACCTCGCAAATACCGCGGGTCGTTGATGAACTGCGCCGAACAGAACGGAGCCGGAACAATCCAAATTGGATGCTCGATGTTTTCGTCGTCCTCCGCTGTTGCATACAGCTTGATGGCATACATCAAGAATGTTTCCTTCGTTATCGCCATGTGACCCTCTCCGTACGCGAACCTCATCGACTCCTTGCTCATATCAGAGTACACAACAGTTCCGTAGTATGCACATACTTCGTCGCCAACATTAAATGTCTGTTCAGCGAAGAGCCCTCTTCCTGCATTTGGATGCTTAATCAGCGATGGTCGAACGCTCAATTTTTTCGCAACACAATCGTGTGCCCGCATCACGCGAGGGTTTTCAGTTTGCAACCAGCGGCGCAGGGAAGGTGGCCAATAATGTACCGGTTTTTCCATGTGCTCGTGCGACGCAATCGACTCTGGGCACAGCTGCCAGAGGTACTGCCGAATATATTTCGGGAACCTCTGGTACAGGGGAAGGCCAGGTGGGGGTTCGATGATCCTGCGTTCCCTCTGCGTACGCATCGTGACAGAGGGGGACGCCAAGAACTTCTCAGCACTCTGTTTCGCTTCTGTCGTGACCCTCATGTCAGTGTTGTTTGAAAGAATTACACGTGACATGACTGCACACAGCTTTGGAAGCGATCGTGCCACACACAATTTGTCCATGTCACTGCCGACGAAAACACGGTGCTCAGGCAAGCTCATAGCTGCTTTTCCCGTTGCGAAAGTGCCAGAGAATGGATCGACAACAATATCACCAGGCTGTG
Source organism: Asparagopsis taxiformis (assembly GCA_030407315.1). Lineage (NCBI taxonomy): Eukaryota > Rhodophyta > Florideophyceae > Bonnemaisoniales > Bonnemaisoniaceae > Asparagopsis > Asparagopsis taxiformis. Next base: position 76,108 of record JALQPE010000250.1, read on the forward strand.
AATGCTGGCTGATCAACTCCATCATGAGAGCGACGCTCTTCTGCTCTGCACGAACTCTGACCGTAGCACCGGTTGTGCTCCTTGTTCGCCACACCATCTCATTCGAATCGATGGCGGGCATATTGATGGTGACGTTGCACCACGCCGGGTACGTGCCGTCCATGTATCCGTGGTTCCTATAGGCCACCATCTCGCTTCCAGTCTTGAACGGAACACCTCGCTTCCAGAAGTGGATAGCGACCTCTGCCATGTTCATGCGTTGGTACCTCTTCCGCCCCGGCATTTGATAGAGGTGCCCAGGTAGTCGGACAAACAACAGAGGTACCTCGTCAACGAAGAAAACTGAATTCCGAACGACGTCCTCCTCCTCCTCGTCCTCCTCCTCATCCGCACTTTCTTCGCCACTGTGCTGCGATGCTTCGGAGTCCGAATTCATGGACGTAACCTCTTCTTCATCCGACCCGTCATCACTGGCAGCAGCATCGGTTGGGCCTTCTGACTGCGGTCCTTTGTACGTTTCCAAGTAATGGAACCATTCGTAGAACTGCAAAACGGAGCAGAACACGATGCCGTGGCCACCGGGGCGCAACAGCTCGTCAAACACTTCGATGCTAGCCTGCATATCTTCTGCAGTTAGCCTGTCGTACGAAGAGTTGGAATCGTTCCTCTTACGACGAACATTGTAGGGCGGATCAGTCAGAATGAGCTGAACGTTGCCCGTGATGGGCACGTGTTCTCGGCTCTCGTCGGCACTGACCAAATCTTCGAAAGGGACGTCGTACACCCGGCAATACTGACTCATTTTCGAAAGAAAGTCCTTTGCGAGAGCCTGCCCTTCACTTTCCTGCTCTTCTGTCGCATGGGGTGACGGTGACGGGGGAGACGGCCCTTGGGCAGTAAGACTGGTCCTCCCAGGTCCAAGTTGAAGCCTGGTTGTGTGTCTTGTCGACGGAACCAAACCTCTCCCTCCTGTGTTGCGACGAGTGGGAGTGTCATCAACCGGCTTGGGGACCTTTTCTGCGTCCGCGGCTTGTGGTGCCGGGCGGAGGACAGCCATAACGTCTTCGTCGAGGGTGTCAAAGTACGCTGGCAGCTTGTCCGGATTTCCGCTTGACAAGTATATTTCCAGCGCCCCCCAGCGGTCGGACTCCGGCCAGGTGTACAGGTCCGGGTTGACGATAAGAAACTGCAACCGGTCGAAGAACTTCCTCACAAGGTCCCTAAATGCACTGTGCTGCGCACTGGTTCTTGTCTCTACTTTTCCACCATATCCATCAGGATGAGATAGGGGAGCTTTGTCGTGGTAGAGATCTAGCTTCTGCTCCATCGGTGCGAATAGACCTTCATCGAGCACGTCAAACCAATGCTCACTGCTGTCGAAAATGATGTACGGCGCCATCAACTCTTCGAAGCTGGAAAACTTTGCGGCGAAGGCCACATCGGTCCAAGCATGGTATAAAACTTGAACCACGTAACAAGCTCGATTAGTGCTTTTCCGATGGGCTGGGACGCGTGCGGCTTCGTTCCCCTCTTCGGCCGCGTCGCCTATTCGGCGACGCGGCAGGTTCTTGTTGTGATTTCGGATGATAGACAACGCTTGGAAATACATCAATACCTCGAACGTTTCCGGTGGAGCAAGAACGAAGGCGCTTGGTTCCCCGCGCTGCGGCGCCTGTAGTGGCGAAGGAAGCATGTTACATCCAATAAGGAAGGTCTGCGGCACGATCCCAGAAAGGATGCAGTGCTCAACCCATTGCCCGATACGCTCATCCTGTCTTGAAAACTCGGCAATCGGTAATGCCAGACGAACAATCTGCTTGGCTCGCTCAACGTTCATCTCTGCCATGACGATTTCGGCAACATCCGCCTCGACTCCAGCATTCTTCGAACGACCGCTGAAGGCCATGCTGAGTCGACCTTGCAGCGCCGCAAATTGTTCTTCCGTGCCCTGCGCAACCCAAGCGCCAAGGTCCGCGTATGTGAAACCTCCCGGCTTGTCCGTCAAGTCTGCGAAACTTGAGTGGGCGAATAAATCCAGCAAGAGGCGGAGGAAGTCTTTGCCAGCGAGAGTAGTTTCGCGGGCGGCGCGACCTACGTTTCGACGTGTACCCATGTCACTAGAATCCTCCCAAGGGCTAGCGGGTTCGCGCAGAATTGGCACGGTTGCGTCGTCAACGATCGGATTGCTGTTGCGCCTGCGCTTATTCGTCATAATGGAATGAGTGGAAATTCGGTACAGGATGGCGACCGCTCGGCGAGACAGTCAAATTTGACGACGTATCTCGTGACGTTTGCACTCTTTCGTGAGGAACACTGGTTGATATCGAACGGAACAGAGTATACGGGTACACAGCACTGGAAAGGTCTTGAAACCCGTAACCGGTGTAGGTAATAAGTTGTGACGGATACGTGGTAGAGAAAAATTTTAAAAAGATTGTGATTCCCTGTCTTTGAGTGTTGTACTGCACGGCCGCCATGGCGGCTGTGACTGCAGTCACATAGGTTGTCACAGGTGCATCACGCTTACCAGGTGAGCGACATCCGGACGGCCACTGGACATGGGGATGTCCAGCTCAGATGCATTGCTGGCCAGACCAGAAATTCTACAATTTCGGGCAGAAAAAATATTGCAAAAAACATCGATTTCGGCGGTCGATTGTGCCGTACGGCACACCCCCATCTCAAAAACATGTTCACATGTGCATGTTTTTGAGAATAGCCCAAATTTTAATTCAAATCAGGATGCAGATATTCGTCTTCTAGCATTGTCAGAACACATTCGTATAACCACATTTGGAGAACCTGAGCCCAGAGCTATCGGTTTTGGCGGGAGCTAAGCCATATCTCATATAATCAGTAACTACTTCCCGCCAGCTGAGTGGTGGAACCCCTGCTATTTCTACCAACGAGACATACGGGGTGTCAACTCGGCAATCGTATATGATTTGGGTGCTAAATTTATTCAAGAGACGAATGGGCTTCGAAAAGGAGCCCAACAACGTCTTCTTGTGATCCATGGGTATAGGACTACTCTATTCTTCTCCAGGCTTCCACCATAGCCTCCTCCACCTCCGTTAATGGAAAGAATATCCGAACCGGACCTGAACATGTGTTTCTTCTCATCCATGGGTACTGACATCTCACATGTTCTCAACATGTGAGATGTCAGTACCGGAGAAGTTCTCCAGGCTTCCTCCGTAGCCACCTCCTCCACCTCCGTCTGTGGGAATCAACACAACATCACCACTGCGTCTTACCTCACATCCACATCTCTCCGGGATGAAAACGGACGGACGACATAGGGTTTGTAGACGTTTAGAATCTTGTTAGAAAAAGTAAACGAAAGAGAACTTCTCTTTCATTGAATGATATCTCGTCCCTGTCGCAATATGTTCCATTTTCATTTTCTCGGGTTGCACACCCATCATGGGTGATCAAGGCCTGGATCGAACCCTCCGAGGGTCTTCGATGGATAGGACAGATAGTGGAAGGCTTTTAAGCCTGTGACCAAGCGGCTATTGATTGGTTGGAGGAAGGAAATTACAGAGGAAATATAGCTGAGTACGGTGCTCGCGATAGCTGTTAGGTTAAAGTCAAATATGTTTTTCGATTATTTTTCGTACGGAAATGCCTTGCAAAAGACGATGCTTTGTCGTTCTCCTGGAGGGAGTCCGTTGCATTGCACTCAATTCGAGAGCATCGTCATGAAGGAGAGGATTCTTTCTGCTTGTTAGAATCGTTTAGAGCAGATAGCTAATGCATTACTGGCCAGCCCAGAAATTGTAGAATTTCGGGCAGCAAAAATATTGTAAAAAACCTTGATTCAGCGGGTCGATTGTGCCGTACGGCACACCCCATCTCAAAAACATGTTCACATGTGCATGTTTTTGAGAATAGCCCAAATTTTAATTCAAATCATGGTGTCTAATTTGGCCACAACGGCCCCAGGCACCGGCCGCCGCCCCGAGTGGGGTCACACTGGCTTCTGTAAGCACTAACTGTAAGAAATGGCGTTTACGATGGGTCGATTCCAGGCTTCAAGCCTAAGTTATGCTAGGTGAATCTTTTCCCTGTTTCATCATGGTGCCTTACCTCACACAAACACTACTCACCCATCACGTTACTCATATTCCGTGCACTTTGTATTAGTAGTGAACCCGCCTGCTTAGTTGCTGCAATGCGTGGATGTAGGCAGCACACGACCAACCTGAAATGGACGTCCGGTGGATGTCCAGCTCGATTGCACTGCTGGCCAGCCCAGAAATTCTAAAATTCGGGCACAAAAATCTTGCAAAAATCAACGATTTGGGCGGGTCGATTGTGCCGTACGGCACACCCCCATCTCAAAAACATGTTCACATGTGCATGTTTTTGAGAATAGCCCAATTTTAACTCAAATCAGGGTGTTCCCCGGATAAAGGGGTGCTCGCAGCCGCCCCAAAAGCCGCCTAGCTTGACAGCTGTAATTTTAACACATTACACATCAAGGACACTGCCTGCTTCACGCCACCTCGTCAGGTTTCGAGAGCCCGACTCGGGCCCGTTCCGAACGGACACTCACATCTCGATTGCCTGTCTTGCATTCCAGCGGTCACGATAGGTGTGTACCTAACAAAATTTCGGTTGTATTGTGTTATTATTTCCAGCGATTGGCGTTCACGACCATTCTTCAACGTGAAACATACCATCCACATCACTCGAATACGTCAACGTCAACCATCTCTTTTCCTTTCCAACTCAACAACCATGGCGGATACGCATTTCAGCAGTTTGTTTTCAACGGTTTGCGGCGATCAAGTGAGCGCGTCAGCGGAGTCGCGCGGACTCAAGCGCGGCGTCGATGTCAATTTGTTTGCGGACGTGGACGGTGCGGCTGTGCATATTGGGACGGCTTCGGTGAGCACTGCTGGTGGCGATGTTGGCCTTCCGCGCACGCTGCACAACCACAAGCTGCCGGAAACCGACGAGGCGGACTATATCGTCGTGCGCAACATTGCGACTAAGGACAAGTTCAAGGACCTCCCGTTCCCGTACATGTTTGATGGCGCCGAGGGACCGCCGGAGACGATGGGTGGAGCATACGCCGCGGCGTTTTACCCTTGGGATACTCGGATGATGCGCCCCGCTGCGGAGGATGGCCCTAGCGACATTCGTACCCCTGCTGCAGCGTCAAACTTCAACGCAGCGACGAACCAGGCCAGCTCGGGACGGATGCCCAGTACCGGTCCAGCAGGCGAAATCACTGGTTCGGGGGGTACGAAGCATCCAGCACGCTCCGTCCCGGTTTCGGGAGGCACGAAGCGCCCTGCTCGCTCTGCCAGAGCCTCCAGTGGAGGCACGAAGCACCCTGCTCGCTCCAACGTCACCGAAGCTACTACGCAGGACGTAACAGAGGTGGACGACGAACCGGAGGTGGCGGAAAGCATTCGTGAGCAGCAGGGGACGCAAATTACGGTGCCCAAGTTTGTGACGTCGGATTACGTCGGAGAAGGAGCGACTGTGTTGGTGAGGCAGCTAGTGGAACCGGCCGTGACCCTTCGGGATGTGAAAGAAGACCACGTGGAGGACCTGCGCAACAATATGTTGGCTGTGGGGTATGTGAGCTCTTCGCGTATCACTGTGACGGTGCTGAGGTCGCAGAACACGCATCTGTCCGCCGACACGCGTCTGTTCCAGAATGGAAAATTCCATGCCAATGCGAACGTGACCGTGATCGACGGACTGCATCGTCTCAATGCTATGCATAGCATTGCGGATGACTTCACGCGCCTCACCCGTATGCACAGAACCAAGCTGCCACAGGAGGCAAACCGCTTGCGCTGGGTTACTCAGCCTCTGGATGTGTACTACCTTCGCCGCAAGGACGACAGTGATCTCCAGCCTCATGAGATCATCCACAAGAGTGCAGAGTCGAACCATACGACTGGGACGCAACTGACGGAGCGCTCCCTGGTTCGAATCTTGTCGTCCATCCAGCAGTTCATCCGTACGATTGCTGTTGCAAACAACGTGGAAAACGCTGGCGACTTGCGTGAGTCTGATGTCATCCGAACATTGTTCGAGGCGCAGTTCATGGGGATGATGAATTCAACGAACACGGCCCGGCGGTGGACGCGTTTGGCTATAGCAACGCTGAAGCATCCTGTTCTCGACGAAGTGTTGCGTGAGCTGAACAATTCTGAGCGCCGCAACGAGATTGGGATAACGCACCTGGACCACAAGATAGTGCGCGAGTTGCTGGAAGAAAACTTTGTCTTCGTCTTGCGTGGTCTTTCGGAGTACTTGAACCCTGCTCATGGTGGACGTCCGGATGGACGCTTTGACATGAACGACTTCTATACATACGTCCGTCGCGTGACTGCAATAGCAAATTCTCTGTACGCTGCGTATGGGCGCCCAAAGAGTATTATGCGCAAGTCATTTCTGAGCACAGAGATGGCAATTGGGTCGGTTAAGCAGCCGAAGGAGTTGCAATGGCATCTCACCAATGCCATTGCAATGTATAGAGGGGACGACCGGAGCAGTGAGGTTCGAATGCGACGGAGAACCACGCGTTTACAGGATTTGGAAACGAACTTGAAAGAGTTTTTCAATCCGACATTGAAGAAGAAGACTAAGGCTCGACGCAAACGCCGCCCTTCTGCTGCCAATGTGAGACTCACTCACAAGAAGCAGCGGAATGTCGAACATGAGCCTGCTTCGCATGGCATCCGCCGCCGTTCACAGCGACTTCGCTCGACGGGGAGCACACGCCTCGAGGAAGAAGAGCCGGTTGTGGTACAACAATCCGCCGGGGAAGAAGAGCAGGCCGTTGTTGATAAACCCACCGATCAACAACAAGCCACTGCTTCCGGTGATGAGGTTGACGAAGACTCCACCCGTTCCCCCGATTCTGCCGTTGAGATTGTCCCCCAAGATAACCAACGTGCTGGTGCTACTCCCTCCAACCAAGAATCTGTCCATACCGCTTCGGACGAGGAAGACAAAAACGGTGCAGACGAGGGCCAAGTCGAAAGCAAGGGGGTCCGCGAAGTGACAATTACATTCACTGTTCCGGAAGGGGTGGAAGTCGATGAAGACGGTTACATCGTTCGTGACTCTCCTTCTGAACACGACCTCCTGTTCGACGACCGTATGCCATCTCTTCCCGACGATTTCGAAGTCAAAGACCGAGCCGAAGGGCATCATCTGGCGCAGCGTCCCGCGGACGTCATCGCATCGGTGAGGGTTGGCTGTCTGCCCCCGATTGAGCTCAGGTTGTTATTGGAGAGTGTGGAAATCGATGAGGAGGGCAGAGAGGTGAAGTATTTGAAGCAAGTGGCGATGGACCCTGTGTTTGAGGGGCTGCATATTCCGGAACAACATCGGGCTCGTCATCTTGTTTTGGAGATCGACACCATCTATCCGATGTTTTTCGCAGCGTGGAAGATGGCTGCCAAGGCGATGTGTGAGCCTACATCGACGTTTCTACCCTCGAGGCTGGACTTCGCTCAGGTTGCGCGAATGTCTACAAGCTGGAAGGATTCGTATGAGGCCGGCACTGGTATGGCGTACTTCCACAATTGCCGAACGGAAATCAACGAGCGAGGGTATACGGTGATGCACAATTTCGCGGATGTAAGCTACCTCGATGCGTCGGACAAGTTCCCATTTGACTTGTGTCTCATGGAAGAAATTCCTAACCAGGAATTGTTTCGGTACTTCTTGGGAACATGGGAGGGTGAGGAGGTGCACAAGGACCGTGGGAACCGGCAGCTGTGGAGTCCCATTGTCAATACGGGGGACGATGAAACAGATGAGAAGGACCGGAATGAGGGGAGGGCTCGCTTCACGTCTACGCGCCACTGCCTGGTTGACTATGCCGAGAACGATGAGACGCATATCGACCGGTTCAAGTTTGTGACGCGGCGAGCCCTGCTGGATGTGTGGTTGGGAATCCAACTCTGCTTTAGAGGGAATCAGAATTGTCTTTTCTGTGAAACGGAATATTTTATTGATAAAATAAGGTGTTTTGTCACGCTGGTGTGTCACGCTGGGAAAGAGGAGTAGTACTTGTTCCATGTAGATGGTGGATCATGTTCCAGCAATAGAAGCCATGGGCGTGTTGATAAATTACTGCGTGACATATTAAATATGAATTAGTATATGAATAATAGTTTAAAGAGATGAAATTGAAAAATTTGGATTGAATAGTGTGGTACGTCACGGATTATTTATGGAGTCGGAGCGGAAATTTTGGGAATGAATAGTTTGCAGAAGGCTAGAAGCAGTAAATCCATGGAAGAGCTGCTGAATACTCCCCTATTCTCTGGCATGGAGTAGTACCGTGCACGGAGAGCAGAGACTATTGCATGGGCAACATATGTAGTGTAGTACGGGCGAAGTTTAAAGTTCCTCAAAATGAGGCTATTTTGAAACACAATAAAATTTCTAAACATATTCATGAAATACTGTACCAGAGCTGGGATGTAATGATCTCAAAAACATTTGATTTTAAATTTATTGTATTCCAGCCGTACAATGTTGGATAGCCATACCGCCATACTATCTGTACGTGGCTGTAATGAACTTATCCGCCGCCGTGCCTCCAGTGGCACAACATGGAGAGACATTTTTGTCCTCATGAATGGCTCCTTGCACCTTTCCAGTTGAAACTGGAAAGCAACATTGCATTATGGTGAGTTCATCATAGAACGTGGCACTATTACTCATGGAAGAGTCGAATTGGCCGTGCGTGGCGATCATGTTCGTGAACATTTCCAGTGGCATTGTCGGCAGCTTCGAAATTTACTGTTACAGTGTCTTAGGACATCTAGCGGAAGTTTAAAAGTTCACATACATTCTTGGGAAGCATTTGTGCGCGAGGGAGGAAGATCTTCCTACATCGCTATGTATTCTGAAGCGGATCAATTGCATACGATTCGGTGCTGATGAGCAGCTGATCAAGGTTCGTAAAGAGCGAGCTACGATACGAAAACTATCTGTACTGGGAGTCTATGACAGTGAGCAAGCTTGCGTTGAAGGTTAACTGTGCACGTGTATTGGTACTGCAAGTGAGTACAACTGCCGAGGTGTGTATCAATGGGAATCATGAAAGAACTGATCACTGGTCACACAATTTTTATACACAATGATAGGACAGGTTTCCAGGGAGCATTTCTGCGCGAGGAAGCAGTGATTGATTATGAATCAATGCAACTGAAAAACGATCTATGGTGGAGAAAAGTTATCCAAGATTTGTCCATTTATATTGTGAAAGGAGTACGATGCACGCAAAATCATTGCAGTAAATGTGCAAACGAATACACGCTTCGAAGGATAAATACTACTAACGTGTCTTTCTGCTCCAAAAACTACAGCAGTTAAAGTGTATGGGAAGATCGTGAGCTATCCCCAATATTTATATGTATATGCACATGCCGTGGTATTACGGAAATCTGGAAGCACCGATCGTCATATTAATGTAAGACTGTGTGCTAGTATTTACAAGCGCACTCGGTCGTGAACAAGAATCCTTCAAGATCGCTGCAGTGATTGTATCATGATGTTAGCGTCTATACAATTGTATGACCTCAGTACGCTTCCCTTCTTCCGTAAGCAATTGTTTATATGCTAGCAAAGGACTAACGAACGAAAGCCTATGTATACTCAGTCATCAATGCAGTACATCATAGTCCATATTTGACTACTTTCCATGTGCTGTTTACGTGTTGCTGGCCTAATACTTGTCTGCTTGAAGTGGACAATTCAGGTTCCACATCAGGTGACAGATGGGATTCCAACACATATTCTCATGTGTGAGAGAGAGAGAGAGCTATGCGCACACTGTGACACACATATTGATAGATACTGCAGGAAGGTTCTGTGCACTTGGAGAAGTGGGAAATGCCGAATAGATACGTTCACTCATAGGTGTGAAGTGATCGAAAAGTCCTGCAGATGAATCTGATTTCAACGTAACAACAGAGATATCTATAGTATCAGCTTTACATCAACATATCGAAAATGCACTGTCCATTTCATGATGAGCCGACTAGATGCAGTTCGAACTGATCGGCAACCTGGACTCAACATATTGTAGCTACTCATAAAATGAACACAACAACTGAACTTCTATCTTGTACTAAATTTCGGTTTGCTCCGTTTACGTATCTACCAGCTGAGCCTTTTTCCATGCCATGCGAACTATTAGTCTGCACTTTCTGTAAACGAAATCTCATTTGCATCCCAAGCGTAGAATGACGGACCAAGCTCCCCTAGCGAAGAAGGTGGGGTTTCTACACCAGTGGAAGGGTAATTGTATGGTAGTTGTGCCTTGTTTTCGTCGATCCTGACCTTATAAATGACAACTAGACATTGTCCCATAGGTGAAAAATCTGCCAGATTCGTACCGTGAAGTATGCGTCGCACTGTAGACTTCTCCTCAGGACCAGGTGGTGCAAGCTGACCAAGCCCCACAACCTCCCCTTCGACCAACAGTTTCACATCACACCCAGGACGCAGCTTCTCACCTATTGAGACATACTGGTTTGTGACTTGCTGTTGTTGCAGAGCTGCAGTGCTTCCATTTACTGCGTCTTCCTCAGGCAAGACCACATTGGAGGATGGGTTGTTTGTTGTTGTAGAACGGATGCAGGATCCCGGAGACTGATCCGTCTTGTACCTCTTCGCAGGAGGAGTAGTAAATATATGACGGGACCTGTGGCACTTCTTGGCATTATTAGAATGCAGAGAGATAGCTCTTTGACGCAGCCGCTCATGCGCAATCCTGAAACATTCAGGGTCTTTTTCAATACTAATGCATTTTCGTCTTGTCGCTAAGCATGACAGAGCTGTAGTGAGTGTTCCTGCATAGGCGTCCAGTAAGGAACCCCCCTCTGGACAGAAGGTGGTAAGAAGCTCTGTCAACAGATCAACACTCTTCTCTTCCACTCTGACTGTCAGCTTTTTCCCTGGTACTTTCAGCTTATTCTTAGCCACTGGGACATTGATTAGTGCAGAGAATCTCCTTGGAAGCGGACATGGTATAATATGATATGGACTTTCAAAGTCTGGCTCGAACCCTTGGGGATGATTACCCCCCTTCCGAGCCACAACTCCATACTCACAAATATTTTGAGGAAAGGATGAGATACGATGGAATTGGATCCTTTTAGGACACTTCGTTATGGTATAAACGTGGCTCATAGCACGGAAACCTGAATCTCGCAGCGCACTAATCCACTTCTGTAAGAATCTCACTGACGAAAATATGAAGACGAAGCCACCACTTTTCAAAATGCGGTGTGCAAACTGACAAAACTGATGTATCTCTTTGTCGTCCAGCACGTCACAATAGTTCTGTCCAGTGCCAGATGCGTTTGGCTCCAACCCGTAAGGCGGGTCTGTTAGAATCATGTCAAGTAGAGGATCGTCCAACTTACGGATTCTACGGTCATAATCTTGCCATCGCATTTGGTGGCTTTCAATACCGTACTCATTCAAAAGCTTGTTTGGACATATCTTATCAATCCAATCGGAAGTTTTCAATGATTTTTGGTTCTTGGAAATAGATGGGAGAGTTGTTTTCAGACGTTCAGAGGTCTCTGTGAGCTGTCCGGCTTCGGCATTCTTCCCTATCATGGAGCTTCCATGCTCATGATTCATTTTGGAGTTTTCAGAGCTCTGTATATCACTGAGATCGGGAGCAGGATGGAATTCAGAAGGTCCTTGCCCTGGAGATTCTCTGCTTTTGTTAGAGTCTCCTGGTGTGCACTCCGAACCGAATTCGATGGGGGGATCCGGATTTGTGAGGCCTTCATCATCGATATGAGGTGCTGAGGATAGATCCACACCCACTCTACCATCACCGATCACTGATTTGCCCTGTGTGTCACACCTTAATGCATTTGGTTGGCTGATGGAGTCATTCCGTGAGTTTTCTTGTTTGCTTGGTTGGAAAGTAGCCTTGTACTTAGCCTGTTTGATAGGTGCCAGCGAGGGATACAACTTGAAGTAAATGTCAAGAAGGAATGGCAATATGTCATCGTCATTTCCGCTATTCTCTTCAACCTCATTGTCCAGACGAGTGGATCTAAGTAGATTTTCATGTGCAGCCTCCATGTCTGTTGGCCAAGTTTCGCTTTCGATGAAAGCTTCAAACTTGCGGGCTTCACCTAAAGCTTTAGAAGCTCGCTTGAATTGCTCCGTAACTGTGGTGTGCTGTACCGGCTTGTAGCATCTCTCTTGACATGCTTCCCGAAGTCTGTAAAGTGTGTGTATCTGGATCTCTTCTCCTTCATCACCATCTGCTTTCATGAACACAGTGGACTGCTTTAGAGAGGAAATGTTGATAAACTTCCGGAATACTCTGCAGTCCACCTTAGCGGTAATTGACTCCATGGATACCATAGGATCCATATTATCACGTTTCGAAAGCTGATCTGCTGCTATCTCAGTCAGCTCTTCATTCATTATAGCGCCGATTGTGTCAATTACCTTGTGAGAGAGACGAGCAGCTGTTGCCGCTATTTGTTTCAGTGTGCTTTCTTTCGTATGAGTTGCACCATCATAAGCTGCAGCAACGTCTGCCATCGTTACTTTCTTAACACTTTTCTCTCCTTTCAAACGGTCATGTTCTTCGCGGAGGCCAGATAGAACATCGAAAAAAGTCGGCTCAATGTAATACTCGCTTGAGTGCTTCGTGTTCTGCGATCTGGCCAATTGTTTCAAGGTTTGCAATGGAAAGCCTCCACTTAGAAGAGTAACTGGCCATCGAAAGCTCTCCCACCGTTTCTTTATGTCTTCGTCCTCATGATTCATGAGCTGAATGATTGCCTCGTGACGGTGAACACCATCTACAACCCCATACCACTCTGATCTTGATTCAATTTTTTCCTTCACTTCTTCTGACGATAGTCCCAAACCTCGGAAATAATCTGAGACATGGTGGCGATGTGCTCCTGTGAGCGGCATTATGATAGCTGAGTCCGAGCCGGCTGTGAAACCTGTTCTCACGAAAATAGCTTTGAGGCGGTCAACTCCTGACCTGGAGACGGGTCGTATTTTTGTCATTGGCACACAAGCTTGAGGATCCACGGTGGTGTTTACAGAATTTTCCATCACAACACCGAAGCGCAGCACTTCTGGGGCCCGTTCAAGGTCCTGATCTTCAAGCTGATTAGGAGCAGGGGAATGTACATTAGGGAGTTTGGAATGTTTGACCATATTTCTCTCCTTGGAACTAAGGGTTTGGGAGGAAGACCTTCCATCATTCCGACTATTACCGCCCTTTCTCAGCTTCGAATCACGCTTGGACCGATACATAGACGAAGATCGAGGAGGTCTTAGTTGCATCTCCGTATTCAACTAATCGATGATCTCAGTAGCTCAGCCAAAAAGGGATGCGTAAAACTGAAAATTGGTTTTGGAAAGGGAATTGCTTGTGGGACCCTTGACTGTTTTGAGAAACCGGAAATTATGCCCAAGCAACGTACAGATGTGTTCAATTAGTTGAATCGTTCTCACCAGGAGATGCTGAGATGGTAGCGAAGTTTTGCGTTCAAGAAGCTTGATGATATTCTGGAGGATGTGCCTGGGTTCATTAGCATCGGGTATCTTATTTATACCGAGTTCACTCAGGCGTTTCAGAATAAGAGACCTCATGTACTGGGCCTCATTACTGTTGAAGTGTGATTCAACCTAAGGTTTTTCTGAGGTCGGAGAACTATCTCGGAAAACTGCCTCTCAGTACCATTTCATTTAGTCCCGTATGACAAATCAACTTTGAGAAATGGATAGAAAACTGTGCCTCATGCCGCCCTGATAGGCCTTTCTTTACGCCAGATATTAGGTATGACGAATCTCCACTTGCACATACAGGCGTGAGTCGCACTACTCTGCAGAGCACTGCATACGGTGTAAAGCACTTTTAATCTTACGCTCCGCCGACCAGTCTTCATCTATCAGTTTTAATCAAGTCCGTTGTGTAGATCTCCATTACGGTTGTGACCACGCGGAAATTCATGTGCGCAATATATATGATTGAGTTCTGTAAGGATTAGTCCTAGAGGTGCTTTCAGTTGTGGCAGTATGAAATATTTCCTCCGATTTTCGGTTCAGAAACCATATTGATGCTCGGACATGATATTGTGAACCTTTGTCACTTGACATCTCAGAGATTTAGGATACCGACAAGCTCAAGATGTTCCAATCTTGATAGCTAGTGATTTCTTCTATGTCCGTTTCAGGATTACTGGGTAGCCACTGAAAAAAATTGCAGTAAAGGCCAAGGGCCTAAAGCATGCAACTTACTGATGAGTTCGTCTGCCATAAAGACGTTACGCTTTCGTTTCAATCTGTGGAGTACGGATTTACGTATTCATTCAACTCGCTTCATTCAGACACGTATATGTTATGAAACATCGCTGTACTTCACCTACCAGTCCCGAATTATACGGCATTGGGATAAGACATTGGACAAATCAATGTCGAGACAGAACGACACTGAGCTGACACGTTTTGAGATTTGAATCATCGACTGTACTTTGAGATTTTTTGTCTGTCTAGTTCTTGTCACAAAACGTCTTCCAAATGTGCTTCCAGGGTTCCTGATAACAGACATGTACAAGCTTGATGTGTGGGATTTGTCATATCACGCAGAGTTCAAGCTCCAGATCACCTACCCGGACACTTCATCGTGGGCACGTGGCGATCTGGCCCAAATGTTTTCCTTTTTTCTAACTATGGATTAGTATCGAACAATAAACACTGCACTGGTCAAGTGGCCCAGGATCCCATCTCAATTTGAGTATCAATATAGACTTATTGTTATGAACCAATCAGGACTATTTTTGTGTAGAAAACAGTTCGTAAGTCGCTCCGAATTCCCCATTCTATATTGATCTATTCAAAGAACGTCAGATCATATCCATTTTTTTACTTCCTTTTCGGGCAGTCTGCTGCGCCGTGATAAGAGTTCAATTGAAAGTTGACGACATCAAACCTGTATTCACATGTTTCTCTGTCCTGCTCTAGAACGAACTGTAAAAGATTATCAGTATCCGAATATAGTTATACTGTGCAGG
Source organism: Asparagopsis taxiformis (assembly GCA_030407315.1). Lineage (NCBI taxonomy): Eukaryota > Rhodophyta > Florideophyceae > Bonnemaisoniales > Bonnemaisoniaceae > Asparagopsis > Asparagopsis taxiformis. Next base: position 91,173 of record JALQPE010000250.1, read on the forward strand.
ATATTTGGCTCGACCTGTCTAGTAGGTAGAGGGCAATATCACTTGAATGATCATGACAACGTCTAAGTCATGAACCCTAAATGCCTCCAATATGCTTCAGCCGAGAATATTGCGTAATCGCTTCTTCGACAGACAATGAATGGCACCAAATCACACTCTCAACCATGATTGGTCATTTCAGACATGAACGTGTCAATTCCGAGGCTTCATGAGCTAGAAAGAGAATTTCTTCTTTAGCGAGATTCTATCACAGGTTGGAGATAGTATAAGATATGCATCTTTTTCGCAGTTGAGGGGACCTTTACGATTCTGCGATCGTGCAAGACAATTCTATTTCACCTAACAAGATCTCCAACTTTCCCTTTGAGAAAGGCAAGAAATATTTCCAGCAGACTGTCGATCGTTTTGAGAAGAAAATGGGGGATTCAATAGCATCCATCGGTCTGAGTTCTTTATCAGACACCTTGTTAAGTGGTTCGGACTCAGAGGAATTATCTCAAGCTTCGCTGAAGGACGATTATATGACTAATGGCAGGCCTCCCAGTCACTTCAGTGATAATGTAAACTGGCATGAAGAAGAGTACGAATCATTCAATCGTTTTGAGTACAAGGGGGGAAACAACGCCAACAATCGTTCGTATAGGTTCAATCATCGCAGGAAATCCTCGGAGCCATCGGCGTCAACACTTCTCAAACGAAGAATAGAGGCTGCAGAAATCCTTTCGGCAGAAGACTTCAAGCTCATCCAATGCTGCAAGCGATTGAAGTGTTTCAAACGAGCAGATTCACGTTTCCTCAAACGAAAAATTGGTGCATTCTCCAGGATGACCAATGCACAAAGACGAGAATGCCTCACCGAGATGCTTCGTTTCAAAAGATCTACTGAAGGAACCAGGAAGGTTTTTTATTTCGATGGAAGAACTGTATGTGCTAACTTCTTGAGCAAAGCCTTTAAGATATCTCGAGATTTACAATGTTCTATCAAACGGACCAGATGTACCATCTCAAAAAGAAATGCCAAGTTGCAAAGAGGTTCATTAGATGTTCAATGTGTGCAGAAGGACTCTATTGTTACGTTCTTGTGTCGTCTTGCGGAAACAACAGGGTCAAAGATGCCTGACAGGACTGAGGCACACTTGCCCTTCTTCAAAAAGTCTGAAGTCTATCTGCGCTTCAAGGAAGAGCATGTGTTGCTTCATTCCACTGTGCCACCCTCTTCCTCTTACTTTTTGTATGTCTGGAAGCGTGAATGCCCTTCTATAAAGGTCCGGAAAGTTACGCGTTTTGCTAAATGCGATGAATGTGAGGATATGAGAGCTGCTCTTCTGCTGAACTCAGTACCTGGCCGTTCTACATCAGCAATCCTGTCCAGAAGGAAGCGTCATGTAGAAATGGTTTCGAGGGAAAGACGGGAGTACCAAACCAAAATAGAGAGATCAATTCTTCATCCCTCGCAATATCTTTCAATATGTATTGATGGAGCAGATCAGAGTGCTTTTGGTCTACCTCATTTTGCTGTGAATACGAAAAGAACTCGTGGAAGGGCGTTGCGCATCAAGTTGATTGGAGTCCTTGAGCATAGTACAGAGAAGAAATTACACCTCTACACAATGTCGGAGGAGTTCGAAACTGGGGCGAACCATATTATAGAGTGCATCCACCGGTTTCTCAACGACAGGCAACGCATAGGAGCTCTTCCCCCAACATTTTATGTGCAACTCGACAACTGTAGCAGGGAGAACAAGAATAGATACTTGTTTGCATTCCTGGAGAGTCTGGTGGCATGGAAGGTATTTGATGAGGTCCACGCTTCATTTTTGCCCGTGGGTCATACTCACTCTGATATCGACCAATGCTTCAGCTGCACCTCTAGGAGACTCCGTTCCAATGACGCAGTAACCCTTTCAGAACTTCACTCTCAGCTCCGATTGTCATACAGTCCTCCTCCAACAGTATGTAATATTCGTCATATCGCAAACTTTTCCGGTCTCTGCAACACAGGAAAAAACCTCAGCAAGGTGAACAAGTTTAGTGACTATCAGTATTTCAAGTTCAACAGAACAAAAGAGTCGGATGGGATGGATGGCAGTGGCACCGTTTGCCATGTTAAAACTTTGAGCCATCAAAATTGGATGCTGCTGGGAGAAGGAAAAGTTCATATAGACTCGTTTCTCAAAAGCGTTCCAGATCTTAGCGATACTCCCGAGACAAGAATAAGATGCCCTGACGGGTCTCATCAAGTTGAACTACGGTTCAGATCTGAAGAAGGACGTATCAATTCTATGGCCAAAATGGTAACCCTTCGTCAGCTTGCCTCTGATGTTTTCCAGTCCAGAGTGGACCCGTTTCATTGGAACTTGAACACATGTGTGGAACTAAAACGTTGGCGATCTGGAGAACCTGTCTCTGCAGAGCTCCCGAACTTCGTAAGTACTGATGATATATATTCACCAGAGCAAATCCAAAATAGATACGGTTATGAGCTCAACCGATTTGTTGCTGTACACCCCGAGACTCGTACAGACGCATGCCCGTTTTGGATAGGGCGGATATGTCAAATTCTGAAAGACTTCCAAGGAAATGCTGCAAGTCTGGAAGTGCATTGGTACGAGCCTCTGACAGGGAGAGATGTGTTTCGGAGCAAATACAGTCCATCCTACTTGACATCCGATCCGTCGAAAACGCCGAAACCCTGGCGTGATTTCATACCGACAGACTCTGTCATAGCTGAGTTTGATACGTTGACTATTAAGGGGGAGCTCAGAATGAGTGTCGTCAAACTTCTTAGAAATACCTTCAGTGTGGAGGGCAAATATCTAACTCTGAGTTAATGTCCACTTGAAGGAGATTTCAGAACTTCAGAAGAAAGAACTCTTCTATTGGTTTTTAATGCTTCTCAAAAGTACTACCGTATGATTCCACATCCTGTAACGCGAAAGAACTCATCCTCCAATGTGGTCTTGCCTGAGGAAGACGCAGTAAATGGAAGCACTGCAGCTCTGCAACAACAGCAAGTCACAAACCAGTATGTCTCAATAGGTGAGAAGCTGCGTCCTGGGTGTGATGTGAAACTGTTGGTCGAAGGGGAGGTTGTGGGGCTTGGTCAGCTTGCACCACCTGGTCCTGAGGAGAAGTCTACAGTGCGACGCATACTTCACGGTACGAATCTGGCAGATTTTTCACCTATGGGACAATGTCTAGTTGTCATTTATAAGGTCAGGATCGACGAAAACAAGGCACAACTACCATACAATTACCCTTCCACTGGTGTAGAAACCCCACCTTCTTCGCTAGGGGAGCTTGGTCCGTCATTCTACGCTTGGGATGCAAATGAGATTTCGTTTACAGAAAGTGCAGACTAATAGTTCGCATGGCATGGAAAAAGGCTCAGCTGGTAGATACGTAAACGGAGCAAACCGAAATTTAGTACAAGATAGAAGTTCAGTTGTTGTGTTCATTTTATGAGTAGCTACAATATGTTGAGTCCAGGTTGCCGATCAGTTCGAACTGCATCTAGTCGGCTCATCATGAAATGGACAGTGCATTTTCGATATGTTGATGTAAAGCTGATACTATAGATATCTCTGTTGTTACGTTGAAATCAGATTCATCTGCAGGACTTTTCGATCACTTCACACCTATGAGTGAACGTATCTATTCGGCATTTCCCACTTCTCCAAGTGCACAGAACCTTCCTGCAGTATCTATCAATATGTGTGTCACAGTGTGCGCATAGCTCTCTCTCTCTCTCACACATGAGAATATGTGTTGGAATCCCATCTGTCACCTGATGTGGAACCTGAATTGTCCACTTCAAGCAGACAAGTATTAGGCCAGCAACACGTAAACAGCACATGGAAAGTAGTCAAATATGGACTATGATGTACTGCATTGATGACTGAGTATACATAGGCTTTCGTTCGTTAGTCCTTTGCTAGCATATAAACAATTGCTTACGGAAGAAGGGAAGCGTACTGAGGTCATACAATTGTATAGACGCTAACATCATGATACAATCACTGCAGCGATCTTGAAGGATTCTTGTTCACGACCGAGTGCGCTTGTAAATACTAGCACACAGTCTTACATTAATATGACGATCGGTGCTTCCAGATTTCCGTAATACCACGGCATGTGCATATACATATAAATATTGGGGATAGCTCACGATCTTCCCATACACTTTAACTGCTGTAGTTTTTGGAGCAGAAAGACACGTTAGTAGTATTTATCCTTCGAAGCGTGTATTCGTTTGCACATTTACTGCAATGATTTTGCGTGCATCGTACTCCTTTCACAATATAAATGGACAAATCTTGGATAACTTTTCTCCACCATAGATCGTTTTTCAGTTGCATTGATTCATAATCAATCACTGCTTCCTCGCGCAGAAATGCTCCCTGGAAACCTGTCCTATCATTGTGTATAAAAATTGTGTGACCAGTGATCAGTTCTTTCATGATTCCCATTGATACACACCTCGGCAGTTGTACTCACTTGCAGTACCAATACACGTGCACAGTTAACCTTCAACGCAAGCTTGCTCACTGTCATAGACTCCCAGTACAGATAGTTTTCGTATCGTAGCTCGCTCTTTACGAACCTTGATCAGCTGCTCATCAGCACCGAATCGTATGCAATTGATCCGCTTCAGAATACATAGCGATGTAGGAAGATCTTCCTCCCTCGCGCACAAATGCTTCCCAAGAATGTATGTGAACTTTTAAACTTCCGCTAGATGTCCTAAGACACTGTAACAGTAAATTTCGAAGCTGCCGACAATGCCACTGGAAATGTTCACGAACATGATCGCCACGCACGGCCAATTCGACTCTTCCATGAGTAATAGTGCCACGTTCTATGATGAACTCACCATAATGCAATGTTGCTTTCCAGTTTCAACTGGAAAGGTGCAAGGAGCCATTCATGAGGACAAAAATGTCTCTCCATGTTGTGCCACTGGAGGCACGGCGGCGGATAAGTTCATTACAGCCACGTACAGATAGTATGGCGGTATGGCTATCCAACATTGTACGGCTGGAATACAATAAATTTAAAATCAAATGTTTTTGAGATCATTACATCCCAGCTCTGTACAGTATTTCATGAATATGTTTAGAAATTTTATTGTGTTTCAAAATAGCCTCATTTTGAGGAACTTTAAACTTCGCCCGTACTACA
>JALQPE010000251.1:0-31860 GCA_030407315.1 Asparagopsis taxiformis
GGTGACAATTCCTGAGCGGCGATAACAGTTGGCAAGTGGGAAGCGTAAGTGAGGGCGACAATAACATCAGTGAAACAAGTTTGATAACACGATGGTGAATCCGATAATACGGAAGAATCAGTGGAGTGGAACATAGACTCAATGTACTGACAATACTGTCGAAGCATTAGTGAATGGAATGGAAGGACTGGAGGGCCGCGTGTGAAGATAGAGAATTGTATTGCGGATATTGAAAAGGGCATGACTGCGAACCATAACGAATTGATGAGTATTTTAAGGAGGCAGGGAGCAGCAGAGAATGCGCAATCTGGAATTCGTACCACAGTTGTGAAGGAAGAACAAGAGTTCCATCACAGGTTTGCCCGAAACACCCTCCAAAGCAAGCAAAGATGAGGCTGTGAGGCTGTCCATATCTGACAAGATGAAGATATGGGAGCGAAAAATGACACAGAACAAAGTTTCAGCAGCAGGAGACTACAACTTCCCTTCTGCAAGGCAGGATTTTCACAGGCTGCATGAGAAGTTTCCGCTCACAGATGACATTGAGCGCGAAATGTCACTTTTGTCATTTGACAAAGCTGCACTGAAAATAGCCAATGCCACCTCAAGAGAATTCCCATCTATCACATGTTCGGAACTGTGGAATATACTGGAAGACAAGTTGTTCAATGAAACACAAAAGAAGTCTAAAAATACGGCTTTCCTCAATATGAAGTGGGACGAGAAACGAGAATCGACGAGTCAGTTTGGCGGAGAGAGTTAATGTGCTAGGAACTTCATTGGGACTAGACAAGGACATGATTCAGGCTACTTTTTAAGGGTCTACCGAACAGGTTGCAATCATATGCATATACTCCAAGGAGGATTTGACGAGTTGGTAGCAGCAATGACACATATATCAGCGAACCAGACGCGCTCAGAGGCTGTGAGGGAAGTTGTCGAAACAAGTATGGGTAGTGCTGTCAAGAGTGACATCAGCCATCAACAGTCTAAGAAATCGACATACAGATGCTTCAGATGTAATGATATTGGGCATATGTCATGGGAAAAGGGACAAGTGTAAGGCATATACCAGTAGGCTAACCAAAAGTGGACATATGAATAATGGTCAGTTGTCGGGAAACTGGAATGGGAGAGTCCACAGCAAAGTATGCGGGATTAGCTCCCGAAGTCAACATAGAGACATTGTGTCATTGTCAGGACACCACAATTAATGACTTCCCTGAGATGATATACGACGATACAATGGAAGAGATGTCTGACATTGTTATAGAAGTGCGATTTGATGTGAATGGAACAGAAGTGAGAAAGGTTGCGGTGGTGGATACAGGTGCATTCTCTATATGGATGGATAAAACCATGTTTAAGTCATTGAATGAAACGTTAATTGAAGATGGTTGTGCTGCATTTGGCGCAGATGGAAAGAAGCTAGACATAGCTGGGAAAGGTTATATTGACTTTTCAATATGGGGCTGCAAGATGAGCCAAGAGCCAATTAGGGTGATGAGGAAACTAGCAAGTGGTCTGCTATTCGGTAGAAGGTTCTGGATGCGGTATATGTTAAGATGGATCTGGAAACAATGAAAGGATGTATTATGGTTGGTAGCACAAGATATGAAGGGAGTTTAAGAAGGAAATACATCGAAGATGAAGAAATAAGGGCTGTAATTGAAGATGCTGACGTGGATGCAGAGATAAGAGGAATGGACTTGACACAATTCCACAGCACCACGGAGATGCAGGAGAGATTGCGTGGCGTCATTTGGAAACATCGTATGATATTCAAGGAAGTGGTTGTATCAAAGGGTACAAACATGAGATAAAATTGGTGAAGGGTGCAGAACCGGTGGTTGTACCAATTAGAAGACGCTCACCGGCCGAACAAGCTGTCGAAGAGAAAATGATGGACAAACTATTACAAAAGGGTATTGTGGAACACTCTGAATCGGAGTGGGCAGCTAACAATGTCTTTGTACCAAAGCGGGACGGTAGCATGAGGTGTACAACAGATTTCAGAGCATTGAACAGCAGGACTGTCAGCGATCAGTACCCAATGGAATCTGTTAGAGAAACGTTGGATTGTTTGGATAGTAAGAAAGTATTTACTGCTTTCGATCTGAAGGATGGGTATTTCCAAGTACAGCTTGATGAATCTTCTAAGCCTTACACGGCAGTACGAACTGTCAAAGGATTACTGCAGTACACGAGATTGCCCCAAGGGCTAAAGAACAGTCCTGCAGTGTTTCAGCGATTGGTGAATTTAGTACTGGGAAAATACAAGGGAAGGAGCGTATGGGCCTTTATGGATGATGGTAATATTGGTACGATAGACGAGGAGTCACATTTGGAGGAGCTGGATGAGATTCTCACGTGCATGTGGAATGCAGGAATGCGTCTCAAGATCAGTAAGTGTCGTTTTGGAGTGCAGGAAGTTGAAGTTCTGGGTCATAGAGTAACCGCCAATGGCCTGAAGCCATCTGAAACTCATATTACGGCAACTAGGAACCTGAAGGAACCACAGACGCTGACAGAATTACTAAGATTCCTAGGTTTGGTGAATTACTTTGCAACCTTTTTGCCTAACTTCACAAATAGAGCCAAGCCTCTGTATGACGTTTTGAAGGACTCTGGTTGTAATAGGAAGAAACGATGGAGGAATGATCCCATAACATCATTGATTGGGATAAAAAATGGGGAGATAAGCAGAGGAATGCATGGCAAGATCTTAAAGAAGGTTTGTGTGACCCAAATGAACTTGCATCACCGGACTGTAAGGAACAAAAGGTGGTGGTGACCGACGCGAGTGATTATGGTATTGGTGGGGTTCTATTACAACAGTCTAATAAGGATGAATGGAGGCCAATTGCCTTTACATCACAAAAGCTGAAGGGAGCGGAGCAAAGGTATACTGTAACCGAGAAAGAGTGTTTGGCAGTAGTACATGCACTTAAAAAATGGAGGCCTATCTTCATGGAGGCATGCAGTTTACGGTGAAATCGTACCATCAAGCCTTGAAGTGGCTCATGTCATTAAGGGAGCCTAAAGGAAGACTGGCGAGGTGGATGATTGAGGTGCAGGACTATGATTTTGTGGTAGAGTGTGCTCCAGGCCAGTCAATAGCAGTTGCAGATACGCTGAGTCGTGATTCAGTAACTAATACACGCTGTCCAAGATGCAATGAGCTCATCATGATGATGGCAGAGCGGGAAAGGTCATTACCTACAGTGGAACAAATCTAAGAAGGCCAACGAACTGAGTTTGAAGACTTGGAAAGACTGATTACGGAAACTTTTCTTGAAGAAGCAATTACGTACTGGATGAGGATGGACTATTGTGTTTAGCTGAGGGTTCTAGTACGCGCATTATAGTTCTAAAACTACTTATTCCTCAAGTGCTTGATTACGCCCATGGTGCAAGGCCTAATGGTCATCAAGGTGTATGGAAAACAATGCAATGGGTGGAAAGGAGGTTTTGGTGGAAAGGTTGGAGAAATGATGTATCGGAACGAGTTAGAAAATGCGTTAACTGCTCATTACATAGACTGGGTAAGCCAGGTGTGCAGGGAAATATGGGCACCCGTTGAGAAGATTTCAAGTCGTTGCAGTTGATGTACTGGAGGTATCTACATCCAATATGAGAGGTACATCAAAAGCTGTTGTAATGGGAGATTTATTCACGAGGTTTGTGTGGGCTACTGCAGTGAAGGATGAGCGGGCAGAGACTATTTCTCAGGTGTTGCTCGATGAGTAGATATTAAGGTTTGGGCCACCAGAAAAGCTGCTGAGTGACAGGGGAAAGACATTTATGAGCGAGATGGTGCAACATTTGTGTAAATGTGTCGGGGCAAAAAAGATATTTACCAGTCCCTATCACCCACAAACTGATGGTTTTATCGAGAGATTTAACCGTACTCTGATGAAGGACATTCGTGCATATGTGTCAGTAGAGGAAAACGATTGGGTGCAGCATTTGCCAATGGCATGTTTCAGGTACAATACAGCAGTGAACAGTGCCACGGGAATGACTCCATACAAGGCTGTTTTCGGAGTGGATGCATTTGATTTTGATGCTGAAGCAGGAAGGCGAATGGCCATCGATCAAGAACCAGAAAGTAATGAGGAGTTAGCAAGGAGGCTTGCAGAGTAACATTGGCAATTAATACAGAACAAGGCACGTACAGATGCAGCTAAGCAGTACAATAAGCTAGAAAATGCTGTGAAGTTTGAAAAGGGTGATCGTGTTATGGTGTATAATCCTCGCCACCACATGGAGAAAGGGAGAAAGCTACGTACACCATGGATGGGGCCGTATATTGTGCAGGAGGTGCTAACTAATGTTTCATACATTGTCAAGTCTGAAGTTGGACTGGATGTCGCTCGGGTGCATGTCAATAGACTTCAAAAGTATGATGAGGATATATGTGAGACTGGGGATCCTATCGATGGGGTCTTCCCAGACAGTCGAAGAATTATCAAAAGTATAATTGGGGAGAAGATCAGGGATGGCAAACGGTGGTTCAAGGTGAAACACACCTATGCCAATGGAGCAGAATGGGTCAGTGAGGCAGATCTACCTACGTTAATTGTTGCAGAGTATGACGCAATAGTCGCATCGAAGGCCAAACGCTCTGTGGAAAAGTGAGGATAAGCGAGTGAGGCCGAGTGTTACGTGGGAGCAGAGAATGGTACCAAGCCAGGTAACCAAAAAGCCGACACTTAACATCAGTTGATAGTGTATTGCACCGCAGTGCAGCGTATTGCGTTGACATGCAATGCAGTGCCATCATGTGGAAATAATTTACAGAATGAAAAGGAGACAAACCAAAGATTTCAGGAGAGTATGGGAGAAAGTAATTATCAACACTGGAACTACTCACAGTATAAATAGGTAGCAATGAAGAGTAGAAAGGGGAGATCAAGGAATGGAGAACGGAGGAAGAGAGAAAATGAAAGAATAAAGGAGAGGGAGTTTTACTTTCATACCGGTATCTAACAGGTGTACTTGTCGCAACTGCGCCATGTTTGAGCGTTTACGTTCATTGCGTCATATGACCAATCTATCTGTTCTGGCAGCTGAGCGTTGATGTCATTGCGCCGATACTTGCGCTTGTCACTATCGGTACCGACACTGTTGCAAATACACCATCTATTCCACGCTGCGCTGTCCATTCCGTCAACTCGGCTGTACACACGTCCACTCCTAAACGATTTCTACATCCGCCCCGATCTCTCTATACAATCCTCTATCCCACTACTGTATATCTCTTCCATCACTACAGGGCCCACACTCTTCCTTTCATCTTCTTCCAGCTCGCTGATCCACCACCCACCAATACATGCAACACCACTTCCCTCATCCAGGTACCATTCCCGCGTCTGCACTCTGCCCCTCCACCTTGTCTACCGCGATTCCGTTCAATCCACGCACCCCACCTAATCACGCACACTGCAAACGTCGGCGAATTCCAAACCATCCCATATCACTCCAATTCTCTTCCTCCATCTTCCCCACAGCCGTCGCCCTCGTCACGCGTATCCGCGCCCACACACACAGCTTCGCAAGCCCCTCGTCCGTCCTGCCCATCAAACGATGGTACCTGTTCAGATCACGTCGCATGTGATGCAATCGGATAGTGAAACAGTTGGCCGCAATCCATTGGAGAACGCTTTTCTCAGGCCATTGTTTGTTGGAAAAGCGCAACAATGCCGCTTCCTCGTCGGTCGCCCCCGTCTCTGTCGGAGCAGAAAAGGCCTTATACCACACAGCCAGTGTGGCTGCGATGGGTACCGCACTATTTTCGAATACTCACCAACAGCTGCGTCCTCGCAGCGACCAAAAGATCAACTCCTTCCGACGCGCTCCCAACACAACGCATTTCACAGTCTGCTACGTCTTCCCGCTTCGCGAAAAACAATTCTCATAGCATCTCCACGTCACGTCATCGCCGCACCGCTCGTCCACCGCCGAAATCTCTGCTTCTCCAGTCTCCGAACGCTCCATCTCATCGCTTCCACCCTCCCAGCTCTGTCCGTTCCATTCATCTCTACAACTAACCCTCATCTCTCTGCTTGCTCCCCACACACTTGAAACGCCATGGGTAATTACTTCTCTGGTCAGGACCCCACACACACCCCACACAATGCACAGTCCGTCTCTTCAGCACCCCCGCTTTCTTCTCCTTCTACAGGTTTCTTTTGGCCACTCTCATCGGTTCCACTACTGCGCACCATTCTCCGTCAACGTGTCACCAAACCCAAAACTTTCTATGTCCCGTCCATTCAGCGGCCCGTGCTTGATCTGTCACCATCCTCCACCACACCCGAGAGTGTTGTGAAGCGCGCCCTTCTGTCCGACATCCCATCGCAAAACACTATCGCACTTGTTGGCATGGGCGATGTAGGGAAGAGTACTGTCCTATGTGCCCTTGGCAGGGACAAGGACATTTGGGCCAAATTTCAAGACACTGTCTACTTCATTGAACTGGGTCACGACATCACGCTCTCATCGTTTGTGCGCCAACTGCAACAAATTGTCCAATCTGCGTTGCCGGAATTTGTAGAACAATTCAAAGAACTTGCTGCTTCTGACGATACGCACCGCTCGATGATCAGCCAGCTCATGGACCGTCTAGTTTCGACGCGATGTCTGTTGTTACTTGATGATGTTTGGGATGTCAATGCAAGTGTGTACAACTTGGTGTGTGTGATGTCGAAAGCAGTGGAGGGCAATGACAATTCATCGTTGAAGATGCTGACATCGACAAGAAGCAGGGATATAGCTGATGAACTTCGCACCTTTACTGTATCAATCAATCCCGAAGAATTGGACACCGACAAGACTCTCCGCATATTCTACCACCATGCACATATCAAAACTTCCGATGTCTCGTCGCTCTCACCTCACAACCAGAACGCGCTGAACAGCATTGTCGAAACATGTGCTGGATTGCCACTTGCATTGAGTGTTGCTGGCTCTGGAGTGAGGCAGCAGATGGACCCAAGCTCGAGTGTGTGTGACGAGAGTGCTTTTGGTCTGTACTGGGAGCGATTGAAAACGAAGCCTGGACAAGTTGCTGGTGCAGAAGGTGGGGGTGGGCACAAAGGCCTGACCAATGCACTAGAGACGAGTGTACAGTTTCTCGAGGAGAGGTGGGAGTCGACGAAGAAGACAGAAGAACTAGATGATGAGCTGAGTGCCAGAGACATGTTTCGGTCGTTGTGCATCATGGAGAAGCAGATGACTCTGCCAGTGTGTGTGATTGAGCGATTGTGGGGAGTGAGTGATGTGCAGGCTGGAGTGATGATGTTATCACGAAACAGTCTGGTATCGGAAGTTCGAGAGGGGGCCAGAGGGGTAGTGGGAGTACGTGTGCACGACTTGGTGTTGGACCTAAGTGTGAAGATGAGTGAGGGAGAAGGTGGGACGATGAAGTGGCATGGGAGGCTGGTTGATTCATTCGAAGTGTCTGGGAATGGGAGCACCGGAGAGAGTGAGATCGAAGAAGAATGGTGGAAGCTGAAGAAGACGGAGAGCGAGAAGTACATGAAGGAGCATGTAGTTCGACACCTGCTCGGAGCTGAGCGCGCCAATGGAGCGGTAAAGTTGTTGACGGACTACCGCTGGATCGAAGAGATGAACAAGGATGAAGAGCGAACACCGTTTCGAAAGGTATTCACGGAGCTTGAGATGCTGCGAATGTATTTGGAAGAGGAGCAAAACGAGAAGACGGAGAGTGTGAGAAGAATAGTGCGCGATTTGTCTGTAGTCGTGAGAGCAATGGAGCTGTGCATGATACCATATTGTTCGAAGAATCGAGATGAATGTACGTATCAACTCTTCGGGCGACTACGAGATGTTGTGAGCGAGAATGGAATAGTCGAGCGAATAGTTGATAGTATAGAGCGATATGGGGAGCGACCTTGGGCTCGTTGTGGGCCTGGGGTGCTGGAGAGTGGGAGGAGCTCGTTGAAAGGTGTACTGAAGCTGGAAAGTAGAGGAGAATGCATGTGTGTAGGTACGGGGGGAGAAGTTATAGTGGGAGGGGGGGAAGGGGAGATATGGGTGTTGGATGGAGGTGATGGGACGGTGAAGAAGACTCTGGATGGTCAAGCAGATTACCGTGTTGTGGCTGTATTTTTCGACCGCAGCACAGGGTTGATGTATTCGTGCGATGCTACCGGGCAAGTTACGATATGGCAAAATGAAGAGAAATGGCGAACGATGCAAGTGGAACGAAAAGACCGAGAATTGATCTCATGCATGCAGGTATTGCCATCGTTGGAGAAAGCTGTTCTGGGTACTATCCGAGGACGACTGTTAGTCATGGATATACAGAGCGGGAGTGTAGTTCAAACTGTTGCTGCGCATGACGATGGAGTGAGTTCGCTGGTCATCGGAGGAAGCGAACATGTGATGGTGTCTGCATCACGGGATGGAACGATCCGTGTATGGCATACGGAAAGTTTCGAGGACAACGGCGCCGTGTTCGAGGGGCATACAAACTGGGTGACCAGTGTGGCGTTGAGCGCTGATGGCAGACTACTGGCGTCAGGATCGTACGATGGAAGTGTTCGGGTTTGGGACGTGCGGAGTGGCGAGCAACTGTGGAAATCGCCAGACGCACATCATAATTACGTGGAATGTGTTCTGTTCAGTGGCGATGGGCGCTTGTTATTTTCTGCAGATCCATGGAAGACGAGTGTATGGCGGGTGGACAACAATGGTCGACATGTGTCACTCGTGGACACTCCTCCCGATGTGTTGCGATGTGCTGTACAATGTCTATGTCTGGGAGATGGCTCGGAGCTGTTCGCGTTGGCTGGAGATGAAGTGCAAGTTTGGGATGTGCGACAAGTCGGCAACACCATCGAGTCGGTCTCTCCATTTCTTCCAGACGTATGCAGGTTTGGCATTTCTGAGGATGAGTCAACAATGTTGACGTTCAATCTTCGGTCGAAATTGATAGAGATACGGAACGTGTGTGACGTGTCAGAGCGCATCGATCGCGTTATTTCGAGTGTCAAAATTTCTGATGAATATTGGGCTAGACCACTGGCCGTGTCAAACGACCAGCGATTCGTCGCATATTCTATTATCTACAGTTGTGTCGTTCACATCATTGACGTTCGGAATGGAAATGTTTTACATTCGCTTCCAGATCTTGAGGGATGGGCGCTATCGTTTGCATCCGCTGAACAGGATGAGACATCGAATTCTGCCAGTTCCGTTAAACTGAAGCGGGGTATTGGGACACTGTCGTTCAGTGCAGATGGAAATATTGTTTCAGCTTCTGCAACTGCAATAACGAACCCATTTGACAAGGATCGGTCAGTCGTCCATACGAAGTCCATGTCCTGGAATGTGCAGTCTGGAGAAGCGCTGGACGAAGCACAGCTCAACTGCGATAGTACCGTAATGAGCAGCGTCGAAACTCCTCACTTGGTATGCAATCATGAGTTTAACGGATTGTACTTCGAATATTCACGGAATGTAACATACCGCCAAGGCACATCATCTTCCATTATCGCTACCGTGGAGGGCAATTTGTTTGGGGCCCATTACATTGCCGACTCATCCCGATTACACCTTTTAACTCGGGAGAAGGGCATGTTCTACATCGATCTCGTAACGGACAACACCCAACTCCCACTGCGTGATGAACCTCCTATACCTTTTCTCTCCCAATCCCATCCACACCAATCACAAAACACAATCACAGATACCGATGCGGATGCAGATGAAGTCTACGACATCTTTATCAGCCACGCTGGTACTGACAAGTTCACCATCGCCCTGCCGTTGTACAATCTGCTCGTCGCACTCGGTTTCAAGGTGTTTCTGGACCGCGCAGAGCTGCGGCCCGGGGAGGATGCGCCTGAGAAGATGATCAAGGCAATGCGGACAGCGAAAATTGCAGTTGTGATACTGTCGCCGGAGTATGCAGCACGGAAATGGACTCTGAAAGAGTTGATGTGCTTTGTGGAGCGATTCCGTGCTGGCGGCGAGGGGTCAGTGATCATTATTCCGGTGTTCTACCGGTTGACGCTGGATGACTGCAGAGACAAGAACACGCTGTTCAAAGTCGTGAACGATAGTGGGGAGAATGTGTTTGTGGTGGAAGGGTTTCTGGAGCGTATGGTGGATGAGCGCGAATATGAACTTCGTGATGTGTTGCAAGTTCTACAGTCGCTGAGGGGAGTGACTGGTATCGAGAACGAGGCGAAAGTGACGAATGGAGAGAGTGAAGAAGAGAAGGCGGCGCAAACGCAATTTGTCGAGAAGATCCGGGACGCAATCGTGGAGGCGATGGGTCGTCTGAAGAGTGGGCGGGCTGCGGGACCTAGTAGTGCTCGTGGATGAGAAATAGTAGAGTGAAAGGTAGAAAGATGATAAAGGAATGTTGAAAATGAAAAGAGTGTGATGGAGGACGTAGGTCAGGGTAGTAGTAGTGCTGGAATTTATTTGGCTATGACTGGAACGGACGAGCTGCAATGATGACAGTATGTGATACAGACGTTACGGTTCAAAATGCATCGGGATCGCTACAACACGACATGTGGGTTTTGGGTTGCGTGAATGCTGCCAAGGCTGTCGCTACAGACCGAAGGTCGATACGTGCACTCGATGATTTCGACCGTAGGCTGGAAACAGGCAGCCAGTAGACATATATGGTGCATCTCGCGGCGTTCCGGATTTCACACGCATCATGGTACGCACCGGCTTCAGTACACATTTCCACGAACGGCGCGTGCAACCATCCAACATGATCGGTCACACCTACGTGCGCTCCGACGCACTATGCATCCCTGCGCTGGGCACAATCATGTAGTTGCCGTGGGACATGCTTGCAATCGGTAATGGACTATGATGCGCTCACAAGCGTGTAGGCAGAGGATGGATGTTCACTTGGGATGGCGCAGAGATGGGGAGTGGCGTGCAGTTTGTCGGAACATGACGGGTGCGAAGCTGATCGAGTTGCAAACGGTGATTGAGATTGTGCGAGTTGCTCGTCACGTAGGTGCACAGTGCCGGTCCAAGTCGTAGTGATTACGAAAATATGAAAACTGATCGTTTTTGGATATATTTAGAGGCTCCAATTACGCTTTGCCTTGGCATGAGCGTCCACCGCTGGCTGCGACACGACCCGTGGACGATCGATGCGAAATCCGTGTGTGCTCCGCAGCATGGTTGCGATGGACGCAGTTGTACTAAATTAGTGCTCGTGTGCGATTGTTGATAGTGTTCATGGTCGTGGGTGCGCGATTGTGGAGGCCAGGATGTGGCTGGAAACCGATAGAAGTGCCAACCAGTTGACGCACCTCGCAAGTACATTTATTATTGTACAGCAACCATTGGTGGTGGGCGCATGTCGTGGAACGTTTATGAAACTAAGCGGTACATAGATTGGAGGTATTGTAACTTTGGAGGGGAGAGCATAGTGTGCAATAGTCCGCTGCACCAGCCGAACTCATAGTCGTAGAGCCGCTGAGAACGCGGAGCAGAACAGTACACTCAGACAATGCGCTCGTCTTCAAGTTGTGAGTAGCCTTGCTTGGTCAGATTACTGCTTGCTTATGGGATAGGTGCACACGTAGGACGACCGCTGGCGCAAGCGAAGCGAATAGATGGGATATGGAACGTCATTTCGGTCAGAGTGCCCATATATGTGCAAAGTAAACTAGCGCGGGATGATTGTCAAGTGGCTATCTACTCCTCTTCGCGTGCAGAGATCTGAAATCTGCCCAGCAATTGTAGTCACGAAATGGATCAACGGTGGACTTGGAATATCGAAGAGGACGAGAGCAACGCAGGTCGCAGACGACGCATGGGAACAACCAAGCTATTGCTGCATAATATTCTACAAAAACCCATTTCCTACCGCCTCGCAGCCTGCGTCGGACTCACGGGCTGAACGCAAACGATGTGTCTGTACGCGCGTGCAGTCACAGTTTGAAGTATCATTCCCCCTTCCAGAGCTCCAGTACAACGGCGTGCGATACATTTTTTGAGCGGAATTTGGGGCTGTAGATGCTGTTCAGCTGTGGACTGCGAGTTGATCAGGTGATAGATGCTACATACGGAAGGGGCGTTGGGAATGCAGTCATCGAGCGCAACATGGCAGCATGTTTAGGTTGCGATTAGAGAGGATTTGACGTCGTTGCTAATGCCTGTTTCGTGTTTGGAGCAATCGGAAAGCGGCTACACTCTGGACGACTTGAGCTCGACTGATGGCAATTTTCTCCAAACGTGCAGACGGAGGGCGATGTCGGATCGATACTGAACGTCGAGTTTCGCTCCCGCCCGACCGCATCAGTTTGCCAGAACGAGTACACTATACGCTGCATTTAGCGGTAGTGTACGCATGGTACACCATTGCACAGTGTACACGAACCGTGGTCCGGGTGTACTTTCCTAATGGCACTTGTTCTATCTGGAGACACGTCGAATAGAAATAGAGTATGAGGAGTACTGTCCGCAAACAGGATATGGACACGTGGACGACTCCCGACACGTTGTATTGGCCTTATTTGGGCGCATGAATCGAGGTAGAGATATTTTTCTCGACCGCCAGTTTTGCAGATGAATTTCGGGTGCCTCGTCCTCCCACAAATACACGTGTATATTCGATGCCAGCAGGGCACCATTTCGTCCCTCGACTCCCAACTCTCTTGTGTCATTTCACCCGATCCGCCATCCGCTTCTACCAACATCCACAGCGACACCGCGTAGCGCCGCACCTCACCACCATCACTCCACACGTCTTTTCGACTCACCACTCTTCCGCTCTCATATTATCCATCCGTCCATCGTCCATCTATCCATTGCCTCCATCCTTTCCACTCCGTCCGTCCATCTATCCATCTATCCATCCATCCATCCATCCAGCCCGCCGACTAACAATCTTCTCTGTCTCCCCTCCGCGCACAGTTCCAGTACCATGGGCCATCTATTCTCTCAACCAGACGACTCCGTTCCCAACACCACGGCCTCCAACACCGTCACTTCATCATCCCATCCAGTCCTTGCCTCTGACCACGCGCATCAAACGACCTCTCCCCCTCCCACCGTAGCCGATTCCCCGCATACAGAGTCCTCTCCAACGCCGCAACCCCCGTCATCCTCTTCACTCCAGCCAGTGTCTCAGCCCTCTCATCTGCCTCCCCACTCGACTCCTACTCCATCTTCCGCCGAGCCGTCACGTGCCCCGCACACCCCGCAGCCCTCCGTTTTCCACGTCCCCCGAAACTCTCGCCACATTGTCCTCGACTTCTCTCACGATTCCCGCACTCCAGAAAGCAAGGCCAAGCTCGCCCTCCTCTCCAACAACCCAGACCAAAACGCTATAGCACTTGTCGGCATGGGTGGCGCAGGCAAGACCACTATCCTGCGCGCCCTCGGCAGACACGCCGATATTTGGCAAAAGTTCCCAGACGGCGTGTGGTTCATTGAACTCGGCCACGACGCCAAGGTGCAGAGGCTATTGGACCAGCTTGCGGAGATTGTCACCGACGCATTCCCAGATTTCCTCCCCAAATTCACTCATCTCGCTGCAAAAGACAATACACATGTGAACATGATGGAAAAGCTGATCGACCTACTCGCGGCGAAGCGCTTCCTCCTCATCTTTGACGACGTGTGGGATCTCGATCCCAGTGTGCACACGTTGGTGGATACCGCCTGCAAAGGAGTGCAAGAGATTGATGGAGGAGGAATTTGCAAAGTGCTGACGTCGACGAGGAATGAGGCGATTGGGCGAGTACCGACGCATGATGTGTCAATTGCAGTGAGTCCTGAAGATTTGCGCAGGGAAACATGTACCGCGATTCTATGCAAGTATGCTGGGATCGAGAGTAACGAGGTGTTGTCGTGGTCATGCGCTAACCGTGATGCACTCGATGGCATCATTGAGGTATGTGCGGGACTGCCACTGGCACTGAGCGTTGCTGGGTGTGGGATGCAAGAGGTGTTTGGTCGACGGCGAGATGTGTGTGGACCGAATGCTATTGTGCAATACGAGGAGAGTCTGAGGCGGAGCAGTGTACAGCTGTCGGGGGCAGAAAGCGGGAGTAGACATAGGGGACTGGATGTAGCTATACAGTCGAGCCTAGAGTGTCTGGAGAGAGGGTGGGAGGGGCAGAGGATGAGAGTGGGAGAGATGTTTCGATCGTTTTGCGTTGTGGAGAAGCAGATGTGTCTTCCACTGGGAGCGATTGAGAAGCTGTGGGATGTGGAAGATGTGCTGTCAACAGTGCGTATGTTTTCGAGACACAGTGTGGTAGGGTTAGAAGAAGATGAGGGGGGACTGGTGATGGGGGTACGACTGCACGATCTTGTCCACGACGTGTGTGTGGGGATGGCCGAGGGGAGAGAGGGAGTACGATGGTGGCATGGTCGGCTGGTGGAGGGGTATCGAGCATGGCTGCGGACAAGTGGAGATGGAGGAATGGAAACCGTGGGAGGGGGCACGGAGGCGGAAGAAGAAGAATGGTGGAAGCTGAAGAAGACGGAGAGCGACAAGTATATGAGGGAGCATGTGGTTCGACACCTGCTCGGAGCAGGGCGCATCACTGAGGCGGTACAGTTGTTGACGGATTACCGCTGGATCGAAGAGATGAACAAGGATGAAGAGCGACCGGCGTTTCGAAAGGTAATCGGCGAGCTTGAGATGTTGCGAAAGTATCTGGAGAAAGAAGACGAGAAGACGGAGAGTGTGAGAAGAATAGTGCGCGATTTGGCTGTTGTCGTGAGGGCAATGGAGCTGTGCATGCCGTATTGTGTGAATAATCGAGATGAATGTACGTATCAACTATTTGGGCGACTGCGAGATGTAGTGAGCGAGAGCGGGGTAGCTGAGCGAATAGTTGATAGTATAGAGCGATATGGGGAGCGGCCTTGGGCTCGTTGTGGGCCTGGGGTGCTGGAGAGTGGGAGGAGCTCGTTGAGGCGAGTACTGAAGCTGGAAAATGAAGGGAAATGCATGTGTGTAGGTACGGGGGGAGAAGTTATAGTGGGAGGGGGGGAAGGGGAGATATGGGTGTTGGATGGGCATGATGGGACGGTGAAGAAGACTCTAGATGGTCACGCAGGTTATCCTGTTTTGTCTGTATTTTTCGACCGTAACACAGGGTTGATGTATTCGTGCGATTATACCGGGCAAGTTACGATATGGAAGAACGAAGAGAAATGGCGAACGATGCAAGTGGAACTAGAAGACCAAGAATGGATTAACTGCATGCAAGTATTGCTATCGTTGGAGAAAGTTGTTCTGGGTACTATCCGAGGACGACTATTCGTGATGGATATACAGAGTGAGAGCGTAGTTCAAACTGTTGCTGCGCATGACGATGGAGTGAGTTCGCTGGCCATCGGAGGAAGCGAACATGTGATGGTGTCTGCATCAGATGATGGAACGATCCGTGCATGGCATACGGAAAGTTTCGAGGACACCGGCGCCGTGTTCGAGGGGCACACAAAATTGGTGGACAGTGTGGCGTTGAGCGCTGATGGGAGACTACTGGCGTCAGCGTCGGAGGATCGAAGTGTTCGGGTTTGGGATATGCAGAGTGGCGAGCAACTGTGCAAATCGCCAGACGCACATCATCGTTGGTTGAACTGTGTTCTGTTCAGTGGCGATGGGCGCTTGTTATTTTCTGCAGATTTTAAGAAGACGAGTGTATGGCGGGTGGATAACGATGGTCGACATGTGTCACTCGTGGGCACTCTTCCCGAAATGTCGCGATATGGTGTACGATCTGTATGTCTGGGAGATGGCTCGGATCTGTACGTGTTTACTGGATATGAAGTGCAAGTTTGGGATGTGCGACAATTCGGCAACACCATCGAGTCGGTCTCTCCATTTCTTCCAGACGTGTCTGACTTTGTCATTTCTGAGGATGGGTCAACAATGTTGACGTTCAATGGAGAGTCGGAATTGATGGAGATACGGAACGTGTGTGACGTGTCAGAGCGCATCGATCGCGTTATGTCGAGTGTCACAATTTCCGATGAGCATTGGCCTGAATCACTCGCCGTGTCAAACAACCAGCGATTCGTCGCATATTCTCTTCGCGTTAGTTGTGTTGTTTACATCGTTGACAGTCAGAATGGAAATGTTTTGCATTCGCTCCAAGATCTTGAGGAATGGGCGCTATCGTTTGCATCTGCTGAACAGGATGAGGCATCGAACATTTTGAGTCACGGGGACTCGAGGCAGACGACAGAAGGTGAACTGAGACTGGGTATTGGGACACTTTCATTCAGTGCAGATGGGAGCATCATCTCAGCTTGTGCAGAAGCAAACCCGAACCCAGATGACGACAATCGGTCAGTCGTCCATACGAAGTCCATGTCCTGGAATGTGCAGTCTGGAGAAGCGCTGGACGAAGCACAGCTCAACTGCGATAGTACCGCAATGAGCAGCGTCGAAACACCTCACTTGGTCTACAACTATGAGTTTGACGGATGGTTCTTCAACTATTCACCGAATGTAACATACCGCCAAGGCGCATCGTCTTCCATTATTGCCACCGTGGAGGGCAATGTGTGCGGAGCTCATTACATCGCCGACTCATCTCGATTACACCTTTTAACCTCACCGTGGGGTATGCGCTACATCGATCTCATAACTGACAACACCCAACTCCCACCGCGCGATGAACCTCCTATACCTTTTCTCTCCCGATCCCATCCACACCAATCACAAAACACAATCACAGATACCGATGCAGATGCAGATGAAGTCTACGACATCTTTATCAGCCACGCTGGTACTGACAAGTTCACCATCGCCCTGCCGTTGTACAATCTACTCGTCGCACTCGGTTTCAAGGTGTTTCTGGACCGCGCAGAGCTGCGGCCCGGGGAGGATGCGCCTGAGAAGATGATCAAGGCGATGCGGACAGCGAAAATTGCAGTTGTGATACTGTCGCCGGAGTATGCAGCACGGAAATGGACTCTGAAAGAGTTGATGTGCTTTGTGGAGCGATTCCGTGCTGGCGGCGAGGGGGCAGTGATCATTATTCCGGTGTTCTACCGGTTGACGATGGATGACTGCAGAGACAAGAACACGCTGTTTGAAGTTGTGAACGATAGCGGGGAGAATGTGTTTGTGGCGGAAGGATTCCTGAAATGGATGGCGGAGCAGCAGGAGCTGAGCATCGAGAAGGTGCTGAAGGTACTACAGTCGCTTCGGGGAGTGACTGGTATCGAGAACGAGGGGAAAGTGACGAATGGAGAGAGTGAAGAAGAGAAGGCGGCGCAAATGCAGTTTGTCGAGAAGATCCGGAACGCGATCGTGGAGGCGATGGGTCGTCTGAAGAGTGGGCGGGCTGCGGGTCCTAGTAGTGCTCGTGGATGAGAAATAGTAGAGTGAAAGGCAGAAAGATGATAAAGGAATGTTGAAAATGAAAAGAGTGTGATGGAGGACGTAGGTCAGGGTAGTAGTAGTGCTGGAATTTATTAGGCTATGGCTGGAACGGACGAGCTGCGATAATGGCGGTGCATGATACAGACGTTACGGTTCAAAATGCATCGGGATCGCTGCAACACGACATGTGGGTTTTGGGTTGCGTGAATGCTGTCAAGGTTTTCGTTACAGACCGGACGGGGCCGACACGTGCACTTGATGATTTCGTACACAGCTTGGAAACAGGCCATCCAACATGATCGGTCACACCCATGTACGCTCCGACGCACTATGCATCCCTGCGTTGGGCGCAATCATGTGTTTGCCGGGGGGGGGGACAATCAACAGTTACATATCAAGAGGTACATGTGAGATTGAGACCACTGCGCAGCGAGGCGTACGCGCTGCTTGCAAACGGTATTGGACGATGATGCGGTCATAGGCGCGTAGGCACAGGATGGATGTTCACTTGGGATGGCGCAGAGATGGGAAGAGGCGTGCAGTTTGTCGGACCATGACGGGGTGTGCAGTGGCGAAGCGAAGTGAAGCTGATCGAGTTGTGAGTGATTGAGATGGTGCGAGCGAGTAGTTCACTTGGGCGCACAGAGCGATTCCGAACCAAAGCGGTTGCGAAAATACGAAATCTGATTGTCTTCGGATATTTGAAGGCTGCAATTACTCTTGGACGATCGATGCAGAGTGTTTGCTTGCTCCGCAATATTGTCGCGATGGATGAGGCTGCGCTGGTGCTTGTGCGCGATTGATGTTGGTGATGGTGATAGTGGCTGCACATTTCCTGCGTGCATGCGTCAAGAGTGGGTGGTTGTGTGTACAGTGTCCTGGTCGAGCGGGCCGCCGCGTCGCGTCTGTACCAAATTGTGATACGCGATAACAGCGCTGAGGTGAAGTGCGTGGACCATTCTTCCCACCACCGAGTGCATCTGAGCGCGCGCACCGGCTGCGTCACATGACCGAATGTGTCGGTTGTGGCCGCTGAGTGTTGATGTCATTGTGCGGCTGCACGCGTTTCTCAGGTTCTGCACTGCGACACATGCGACTGCGTGATCCATTCCATGCCACACTTTATTCCATCAACTCATGGTTGGATGCATTCGCTGTTAAACTAAATTAGTTTAGTTCCACATATGCTACGCATACTCCATTCATACTTATAACCTGATGTATCCAATAATTGTTGTTCGGGACCGGATCGACTGTCTGAACTGCACCAGCACCATTGTTGTTCCGAGTACTACGACAGCGCGAAATTTACAACCACATGGTACTAGACTGCAAACATTGATGGCGTTCAATGTGTGGCAGCTTCAGTGGCTTCAGAGGCAATCACTCTGCAAGTGTCAGAAGAGGTGAAAGATGAGGGCAGTGCAAAGGGAGGGAGTAGAACGCATTTGTAGAGGAGATTGAGAGCACGATCGTGGAGACCGGGATGTGGCTGGAAACCAGCAGAGGTGCTGATCCGTTGACGCACCCCGCGAATGCATTTATTATTGTGTAGTTACGATTCGTAGTAGGGCAAGTCGTGGAATGCGTATGGAATTATGTGGTACATAGACTGGAGGTAGTGTAACGATGTAGGGATGGGCAGATTGTGCAGCAGAACAGTGCACTCGGACAATGCGCCCGTCTTCAAGTTGTGAGTAGCCATGCTTGGATGGGTTACTACTTGCTGGATGGAACAGATGTCCGCCTACGACTGCCGCTAGCGAAAGTGAAACGAAGGGACGCGGAACGCTATGTCGGCCAAAGTGCCCGTGTATGTGCAAACTACACTAGCCGGGGATGATTGTCAAGTGGTTATCCACTCCACTCCGCATGCAGAGATCTGAAATGCGTCCCGAAATTGTAGTCACCAAATAGATCAGTAGTGGACTTGGAATATTGCTGAAGACGAGCGCAACGCAGGTCGCAAACTACGCATGGGAACAACCAAGCCATTGCTGCATGATATCCCGCACAAATCAATTTCCTACCGCCTCACAGCCTGCGTCGGACGCACGGCTCGAACGCAAACGATGTGTCAGTACGCGCGTGCAGTCACAGGATGAAGAATCATTCCCTCTTGCAGAACTCCAGCACAACAGTGTAGGATAGATTTTGCGAGCGGAATTTGAAGCTGTAGATTCTGTTCAGCTGTGGACTGCGAGTTGATCAGGTGATGGATGCTGCATACGGAGGGGGCGCTGTGAATGCAGTCATCGAGCGCAACATGGCAGCATGTTTAGGTTGCGATTGGAAGGGATTTGGCGCCATTGTCAACGCCTGTTTCGTGTTTGGAACAATCGGAAAGTGGCTACGCACTGGACGACTTGAGCTCGACTAGTGGTAGTGTTGTCTGAACTTGGTGAGGGCGGTGCTGGATCGGCACTCAACCCTTACTATTGCCCCCGCGCGGGTGCAACAGTTGGTTCGAACGAGTACACTATGCGCTGCATTTGGCGGTAGTGTACGAATGATACACCATGGCATGACACAGTGTACACGAGCCGTGGTCCGGGTGTACTTTCTGTATGGCACTTGTTCTACCTTGAAACACGTCGAATAGATATAGAGCGTGTATAGTGTCCGCAAACAGGATATGGACACGTGGACGACATCCGACACGTTGTATTGGCCTCATTAGGGCGCATGAATCGGGGTAGAGATATTTTCCCCTACCGCCAGTTTTGCAGATGAATTTCGGGCGCCTCGTCCTCCTCGAAATACACGTGTATATTCGATGCCAGCAAGGCACTATTTCGTCCCTCGACTCTCAACTGGCAGAGACAATATGCGATATCTCGTATCAGCCAATTTCTCTTGCTGTGATTCGCTGCGAGAGGCGTTGTCAAACTCGATCGGAGGCACGGAAAGTGCTTGCACCATGCCCCAGGCTTGGAACAGACCTCCTTTCATCGCGATAGATAGCTGAGATTCTAAAAGTCTACAACCAATGCCAATTTCTCCTACTTTCCATGGTAGGATGTACACCATCATCACCATTACCATTTCTCTGGATTCTCATGTCCTCCGCTCTTGCCAATCAGCTCCGCTGAGCTCACAGCCTGCGTCTCGGCGTTAGTGTAAACTCAGACATAGAACTGTTTATCCTGAGCTATGGCCACCCGTCACACCCCGTGCACCCGCCAATAACCTTGAATGAGCACCACTCCTCCAAAGTAGTTTGTCCATTGTGTACAAGACGAGTTGGGTGTGGTAGACCACCGCCGACTGATGCCGAGTTGGCAGCGACACAGCGCACGGCCAACAACAACAATATCAATAATTTCAATTTGACCAAACATCTGTGTTTGCATTGTTGTCATCGCCTCCGCAGCTGAACTGAGCCATACCGAGCTGTGCCGTGCCGACAGTTCGGGGAATTGAAACAATTGATACAGTACAGAACAGCGCCGAGTCGAGTCTGCTCTGTCGTTATCGCTCCAACCCTCCGCATTCATTCTTTCATCCGTCCGTCTGTTGTTTACGCTTTGCCAACCTGCGCAGAAACCCATAAACCCATCCGTTCACCGCTCACCGCCTCCCGCTCACGCAACGCCGATCCCTCTCCGACCACACTTTCCATTCATTCCGCGCGTCCGTATTCGCGACTGACATTCTTCTCTCCGTTCCCATTCCCACCTGCGTCGCCATGCAAAATTTCCCGAGTCAACCGCACAGCCCCACCCCGAATCCGTCCTCCACCGAGCCATCTAGCGCCCCACACCAAACCACCAGTCCCGTTCCCTCCACCGCAGCACCTCCCAACGCGCCGTCTTCCTCACCCCATCCAGTGTCCCAGCCCTCTCACCCGCCTCCCGACTCGACTCCTACACCATCTTCCGCCCAACCGTCACGTCCCCCACGTACCCCACAGCCCTCCGTTTTCCACGTCCCCCGAAACTCTCGCCACATTGTCCTCGACTTTTCCCGAAACTCCCGCACTCCAGAAAGCAAGGCCAAGCTCGCCCTCCTCTCCAACGACCCAAACCAAAACGCCATAGCACTTGTCGGCATGGGTGGCGCAGGCAAAACCACTATCCTGCGCGCCCTTGGCAGACGCGCAGATGTTTGGCAAAAGTTCCTAGACGGCGTGTGGTTCATTGAACTCGGCCACGATGCCAAGGTGCAGAGGCTATTGGACCAGCTTGCAGAGATTGTCACCGACGCATTCCCAGATTTCCTCCCCAAATTCACTCATCTCGCTGCAAAAGACAATACACATGTGAACATGATGGAAAAGCTGATCGACCTACTCGCGGCGAAGCGCTTCCTCCTCATCTTTGACGACGTGTGGGATCTCGATCCCAGTGTGCACAAGTTGGTGGATACCGCCTGCAAAGGTGTGCAAGAGATTGATGGAGGAGGAAGTTGCAAAGTGCTGACGTCGACGAGGAATGAGGCGATTGGGCGAGTACCGACGCATGATGTGTCAATTGCAGTGAGTCCTGAAGATTTGCGCAGGGAAACATGTACCGAGATTCTATGCAAGTATGCTGGGATCGAGAGTGACGAGATGTTGTCCTGGTCAAGCGCCAACCGTGATGCACTCGATGGCATCATTGAGGTATGTGCGGGACTGCCACTGGCACTGAGCGTTGCTGGGTCTGGGATGCAAGAGGTGTTTGGTCGACGGCGAGATGTGTGTGGACCGAATGCCATTGTGCAATACGAGGAGAGTCTGAGGCGGAGCAGTGTACAGCTGTCGGGGGCAGAAAGCGGGAGTAGACATAGGGGACTGGATGTAGCTATACAGTCGAGCCTAGAGTGTCTGGAGAGAGAGTGGGAGGGGCAGAGGATGAGAGTGGGAGAGATGTTTCGATCGTTTTGCGTAGTGGAGAAGCAGATGTGTCTTCCACTGGGAGCGATTGAGAAGCTGTGGGATGTGGAGGATGTGCTGTCAGCAGTGCGTATGTTTTCGAGGCACAGTGTGGTATGGCTAGAAGAAGATGAGGGGGGACTGGTGATGGGGGTACGACTGCATGATCTTGTCCACGACGTGTGTTTGGGAATGGCCGAGGGGAGGGAGGGAGTACGATGGTGGCATGGTAGGCTGGTGGAGGGGTATCGAGCGTGTCTGCGGACAATCGGAGGGGCTGGTGGAGATGAAGGAATGGAAATCTTGGGAAGGGGCACGGATGCAGAAGAAGAAGAATGGTGGAAGTTGAAGAAGACGGAGAGGGAGAAGTATATGAGGGAGCATGTGGTTCGACACCTTCTCGGAGCTGGGCGCGTCTACAATGCGCTGAAGTTGTTGACAGATTATCGCTGGATCGAAGAGATGAACAAGGATGAAGAGCGACCGGCGTTTCGGAAGGTAATCGGCGAGCTTGAGATGTTGCGAAAGTATCTAGAAGGAGAAGAAGAGAAGGCGGAGAATGTGAGAAGAATAGTGCGTGATTTGTCTGTTGTCGTGAGGGCAATGGAGCTGTGCATGATGCCGTATTGTGTGAATAATCGAGAAGAATGTACGTATCAACTCTTTGGGCGACTGCGAGATGTAGTGAGCGAGAGCGGGGTAGCTGAGCGAATAGTTTATAGTATAGAGCGATATGGGGAGCGTCCTTGGGCTCGTTGTGGGCCTGGGGTACTGGAGAGTGGGAGGAGCTCGTTGAGGCGAGTACTGAAGCTGGAAAATGAAGGGAAATGCATTTGTGTTGGCACGGGAGGAGAAGTTATTGTGGGAGGGAGGGATGGGAAGATATGGGTGTTGGATGGAGGTGATGGGACGGTGAAGAAGACTCTAGTTCATCACGCAGGTCATCCTGTTGTGTCTGTATTTTTCGACCGCAGCACAGGGTTGATGTATTCATGCGATCGTACCGGGCAAGTTACGATTTGGAAAAAGGAGGAGAAATGGCGAACGATGCAAGTGGAACTAGAAGACCGAGAATGGATTCGATGCATGCAGGTATTGCCATTGTTGAAGAAAGTTGTTCTGGGTACTCGTAAAGGACGACTATTAGTGATGGATATACCGAGCGGGAGTGTAGTTGAAACTGTTGCTGCGCACGACGATGAAGTGAGTTCGCTGGCCATCGGAGGAAGCGAACATGTGATGGTGTCTGCATCATGGGATGGAACGATCCGTGCATGGCATACGGAAAGTTTCGAGGACATCGGCGCCATGTTCGAGGGGCACACAGACTGGGTGAACAGTGTGGCGTTGAGCGCTGATGGCAGACTACTGGCGTCAGCGTCGGAGGATCGAAGTGTTCGGGTTTGGGATATGCAGAGTGGCGAGCAACTGTGCAAATCGCCAGACGGACATCATTATTGGGTGGATTATGTTCTGTTCAGTGGCGATGGGCGCTTGTTATTTTCTGCAGATCCATGGAAGACGAGTGTGTGGCGGGTGAGCAACGATGGTCGAGAGCTGTCACTCGTGGACACTCCTCCCGATATGTCGCGATATACTGTACAATCTGTATGTCTGGGAGATGGCTCGGATCTGTACGTGTTGACTGGACGTGAAGTGGAAGTTCGGGATGTGCGACAAGTCGGCAACACCATCGAGTCGGTCTCTCCATTTCTTCCACACGTGTCCAGGTTTGGCATTTCTGAGGATGGGTCAACAATGTTGACGTACAATGGAGAGTCGAAATTGATGGAGATACGCAACGTGTGTGACGTGTCAGAGCGCATCGATCGCGTTATGTCGAGTGTCACAATTTCCGATGAGCATTATGCGCCTATACCACTCGCCGTGTCAAACGACCAGCGATTCGTCGCATATTCTCGTTTCAACAGTTGTGTTGTTCACATCGCTGACAGCGGGAACGGTGTTTTGCATTCGCTTCCAGATCTTGAGGAATGGGCGCTATCGTTTGCATCCGCTGAACAGGATGAGGCATCGAATTCTTTGAGTTCCGGTGACTCGAGCAGTACGACACGACGTGATCTGACACGGGATATTGGGACACTGTCATTCAGTGCAGATGGAAACATTATCTCAGCTCATGCAGCAGCAAACCCGAACCCAGATGACAATATACAATCGGTCGTCCACACGAAGTCCATGTCCTGGAATGCGCAGTCTGCAGAAGCGCTGGACGAGGCACAGCTCAACTGCGATAGTACCGTAATGAGCAGCACCGAAAATCCTCACTTGGTATGCAACTATGAGTTTAACGGATCCTTCTTCAACTATTCACCGAATGTAACATACCGCCGAGGCGCATCATCTTCCATTATTGCCACCGTGGAAGGCGATGTGTATGGAGCCCATTACATCGCCGACTCATCCCGATTACTCCTGCTATTACCGGGAAGAGATATGTGCTACATCGATCTCATAACTGACAACACCCAACTCCCACCGCGCGATGAACCTCCTCCTATATCTTTTCTTCCCCAATCCCATCCAACCCCACTACCAAACACAAGCACACACACTGAAGCAGATGAAGTCTACGACGTCTTCATCAGTCACGCCGGCCCCGACAAATCTACCATCGCTCTAATACTATATGAAATTTTGGTAGCACTGGGTTTCAAGGTGTTCCTGGACCAGGCAGAACTAAGGCCCGGACAGAACGCAGCAGAGAAGATGAATCGGGCTATGCAAACTGCGAAGATTGCGGTTGTGATTCTGTCACCAGAGTTTGCTGCTCGGAAGTGGACACTCAAAGAGCTGATGTGCTTCCTGGAGCGGTATGAGAAGGGTGGTGAGCGTGAGGTAGTGATCATTCCTGTGTTCTACCGGCTGACGCTGAATGACTGCAGAAATGAGAGCACGCTGTTTTCTTTGGTTGATGAGAAGAACGAAAATGTGTTTGTGAAAGAGGGATTTCTACAGCGGATGGCGAGAGAGAAGGAATACGGGATTGGGGATGTGCTGAAAGCTCTACAGTCGCTGAGGAGCATCACTGGAATCGAGAACAAGAATGGGGTGACGAATGGGGAGAGCGAGGGAGAAAAGGCAGGGCAGAGGAGATTTGTCGAGGAGATAGTGAAAGCGATTGTAGAGGCGAAGAAGCGGGTGGACAGCGGAGGAGGAGCTGGGCCTAGCGGTGCGGAGGTGTAAGATAACGAGTAGGAGACAGTATAGGAGGTAAAGCAGTGCTGACGATTTGAGTATCACATGGCCAAGAACAAACATGACCGCGATTAATCGATCTCAGTTTACTTTATTACTGGGCCATAGCTGCATGGTGGGCTGCTCGTTCTAGACGTGGCGCTTCGCCAATGTAAGTGTACCAAAATTTGATGCGATGATGGAGAAGAGTTGAATGTGAAAATGGTGTGCTGAAATGCCACCAGTGAAAAACGCTGGATGGTAGTCCGACTGGGCAGTTGTTAAATATCATTCATGGGCGTGAGATGCGTCTTTTGGAGCACACCACGGGCAGCGCATGCTGTCATTGTAACACTGCGCACAGGTTTGGTACCACCACCTGCGGTACAAACCACAGCATCGATTGATATCTCGCACATGCTATTCCTCGCTGCATATGGCCTAGGACACAACCATGTTATCGCATAACAAATGGTGCATCATTCGCGTCGGGAAGGACGCAAACGAGTCGCACCTTTTGTCATTCTCATGTCTCACGAGTTGTGTGTCGCAACGCGAGTGCAACTCATTCTTCAATACGTCTCGTGTGAAACGAGTCGTGTCCATCTGACGTGATCGCTCTGAATTTCCAATTTCGAGTATTTTCAGAGAAACAGCCAATCACCACCGCCACGATCTCCAACTCCGATGACACGCTCCGGAAGATGCGGCCAACGCACTGCTCGACATTGAAGATCAGATCTTCCCACCTCGGGCGCTCGTTGCCTGGCAGGTATGTGCGGAGTAGTCGTCCTTTGGAAACACACGAGACAACGTGAATTCAAGGCGACTGGACATGTCCGCAGGATGGCTATGCCATCCATTGTCTACATGCCGAATGTTGAAGCTGTGCTCCAGACCAGCTCGATCTCCACTATGTCCGGGGCACTGTTTCCGATCGTACCCACAGTGAAATCATTGATCATGTATAGATGGAAGATGGATAGAGGGTGAATGCATTTGGATATGAAATTTTGAGCGCTAATTCGCCACGCGCCGTCTGCCTGACTCGTTTCGTCCAAAAGTGTGACTGTTATGAAGGCAGTCTAATGCGACGAGGTGCAACACATGCTACACGACAACGGCGCAATACCCAAATCGTCTGCACATCTCGGATGGAATTCACGGCGCAAAATTACGGACCGATAATACGTTATGTATTGGGCAGGAAGAAGGCACAGTGCGGGTATGGAGTGGCTCGATTGGGTTCGGCCAGAGTGGGCGAAGCTGGAATGAATGCAGGTTGGCTGCTGGACGTAGGTTTAGAAGGTAGGTAGGATGATGATAAAGGGTTCTTGGAAATGAACTGTGTGATCGAGGACATAGGTCAGAGTAGTAGTAGTGCTGGGGTTTATTGGGCTACGGTTGAAACGGACGAACTGCGATAATGGCGGTGCGTGATACAGACATTACGCTTTGAAATGCAGTGAGATCGGGATGACGCTAGATGTACGTTTCAGCTTATGTGAGTGCTGCCAAGACTTTTGTTTCAGACCAGAGGAGGCCGATACGTGCACTCGAGGATTTCGTATGCAGGCTGGGAACATACAGCCAGTCGACATACATACAATGCGTCTCGAATGGTTTCAGAATTGGCACGCATTCGTTCGCATTCCGAATGCACCATGTCTGGACAGGATACAACATACGGCTTCGGCACAGGCTGCTGCATGTATCGAGCAAGCTCGGTAACATTCGCATGTGCCTCGACGTGGTACCTGTCCCACGCTGGACGCAATTATATGTTCAGCATGTGGAACAATCAATCGTTGGAGAAGAGGAAGTACTTGTGAGGTTGAGACTGCTACACGAGACGTATGCGCTGTTTGCAAGTGCCAGTTGACAATCGTGCAATCATCAGAGAAATGTTGGAGGATGGATATTCGTTCAGTTGGGATGCCGCACGGATGGAAAGTGGCGTGCAGATGGTCGGAACATGACGGGTGCGCAGAGGTGGACGCGAAGTGAAGCTGATCGAGTTGTGTGCGGTGACTGCGATGGTGCGAGTTGTTCACGTGGACTTGTAGTGCAGTGCAGTGCGATCGATTGCCAGTCGAAGTGGATGGGAAAATATAAAATCTAAGTGTTTTCGGATTTTCAGAGCCTTCTATTAAGTCACTGAGATCCCCGGTTCCCTGTCTGCTAAGTGCCGCGATAGTGTCGAGTCGTCCGCATCGCACGCCGATTCATTGCGGCGTGCACACTCACCGCTAGCTGCGACGTGACTCGCGGACGATCGATGCAGTTGCCGATATGTGAGCCGCGGCGTTGCGGCGATGGACGACACTGCGCTAGTGCTCATCTGCAATATTGTTGTGGGTGCTCGTGATAGTGGGTGCCCATTTCCTGCATGTGCGCAACAAGAGAGCGTGCGCGTGTGTACATTGGACTAGTTGTCCGAGCCGCCGCGTAGAGCCCATACCAACTTGTGGTACGCGATAACAGCGCCGAGGCGAAGTGTTTGGACCATTTGTTCTGCCAAGGAGTGCATCTGAGCGCGCACCGGTTGCGTCACATGACCGAATGCGCTGGTTGTGGCCGCTGAGTGTTGATGTCATTGTGCGGCTGCAGTGCGACATGTGTGATTACGCGATGCATTCCACGCTGTACTCTCTATTCCATCAACTCACTGTTAGACACATTCACTCTTAGTCGAATTTAATTTAGTTCCTCACTCGCTACGCCTAACATATCCCGTTATTGTTGCTCGAGACTGAATCGACTATCCACACTGCGTTACCAACAACGTTCTTCCGACTACTAGGACAGCGCGAAAGTTATAAAACCATGGTACCATACTGCAAACATTGATGGCGTCTGATCCATACAAGCTTCAGTAGTCCCCGCTCGGCAGATGCAGACGACTTTCAACCCGTCCCCAACATCCGCAACGCTCTTATTCCATGCCAAACTGCCCGCTCGTCCTCCCTTCTCCCCCACTCATATCCAGTGATCATGCCGATCCGTTGCCGTAGAACAGAAGCGTGCGCAACCGACCAGACACATCGACCTTCTCAACCATCGCGCGACAGTAGTGCCAGCTGGTGACAACCCGTGGTCCAACGGTGGACGCACCGAATCCATTCCCAGTTATCGCAGATGTTGTTTCTAGGATGAGACATGACCAACCCCGTCGCTCAGTACGCCCGTACATGTCGAGAGTACATGAGGGATGGTTGCCAAATCGCACGTGCAGTTAATTTCCACGCTACGATACCTAAACACAAGCTCATGGGGTGCCTGATCCGACCACTTGAGTATCCAACAGAACAATAGCAACCCTGATGGCGACAACGCACGTACAACACGCACCAACCGGTGAGATCCAGACTATACAAACAAACGCCGCTTCTACTACCCAACTGTTTCAACAAGTGCGCCGTAATCAAATAGGATCACTCTGTTAGCGCTTACATTACCACCGGTTGAAGCTTCCGTTCAAAACATCCAGCGATAGAAGCTGTCGCGTCCGGTGCGATGCGGGATGTGTGCGATGTGCGGCAGTGAACCGCTTTTCACAGCACATCAAGTGGCTGGCTGCATCGCGACACACTTCGTACCGTGCAATGCGAATGCAGATATCGCGCGCGACGAGTTGAGACGGATCGGTTGCGACTTGATTGCGATTGAGCGCGATGCTCGCTGCTGTGGGAGACGGTGCGTGTGGACGCAGTCGACTCGAGTACAGTATCGCTGGTTTGAATTGAGATGTGGATGGCAATTTGTAATTTTTACAATTTCTGCCGGAATCGTTTGGAAACGATGCCGCCGGACGCTCGGGAAGTATGCCGCCAGTCACCGCAGACATCGCGAGACTCTGTCTGTCGCGGTAGTTGTACTGACAGATGTGTGCGGGAATCATCGACTAAATCATTCCGAGTGCGATGCAATGCGATATTTCAGTACATACCAAATCACTCCGATTCTCTTCCTCCGTCTTACCCACAGCCGTCGTCCTCGTTCTCACGCGTAGCCGCGCCCCCACACACAGCTTCGCGAGCCCCTCGTCCGTCATGCCCATCAAACGATGGTACCTGTTCAGATCACGTCGCATGTGATGCAGTCGGATAGTGAGACAGTTGGCCGCAATCCATTGGAGAACGCTTTTCTCGGATCTCATTGATTGTTGGAAAAGCGCAACAATGCCGCTCCCAAGTCGCAGCAGAAAAGGCCTTACACCACACAGCCGATGTGGCTGCGATGCGTACTGCAGTATTTTCGAATACACATCAACAGCTGCTCCCTCACATTGACCAAAAGTTCAACTCCTTCCCACGCGCTCCCAGCACAACGCGTTTCACAGTCTGCTACATCTTCCCGCTTCGCGACAAACAATTCCCACAGCATCTCCGCGTCACGCCATCGCCGCACTGCTCGTCCACCGCCGAAATTTCTGCTGCTCCGCTCCCAAAACGCTCCATCTCATCGCTTCCACTCTCCCAGCTCTGTCCGTTCCATTCATCTCCACAACTAACCCACATCTCTCTGCTTGCTCGCCACACACTTGAAACGCCATGGGTAATTGCTTCGCTCGTCAGGACCCCTCACACAATGTACAGTCGTCTCTTCAGCAACCCCCGCTTTCTCTCCCTCTACAGGTTTCTCTCGGCCCCCCTCATCGGTTCCACCTCAGCGCACCACTCTTCAGAAGCATGTCACCAAACCCAAAACTTTCTATGTCCCGTTCATTCAGCATCCCATACTCGATCTGTTATCATCCTCCACCACACCCGAGAGTGTTGTGAAGCGCGCCCTTCTGTCCGATATCCCATCGCAAAACACTATCGCACTTGTTGGCATGGGCGGTGTAGGGAAGAGCACCATCCTGTGTGCCCTCGGCAGGGACAAGGACATTTGGGCCAAATTTCAAGACACTGTCTACTTCATTGAACTGGGTCACGACATCACGCTCTCATCGTTTGTGCTCCAACTGCAACAAATTGTCCAATCTGCGTTGCCGGAATTTGTAGAACAATTCAAAGAACTTGCTGCTTCTGACGATACGCACCGCTCGATGATCAGCCAGCTCATGGACCGTCTAGTTTCGACACGATGTCTGCTGTTACTTGATGATGTTTGGAATACCAATGCAAGTGTGTACAACTTGGTGTGTGCGATGTCGAAAGCAGTGGAAGGCAATGACAATTCGTTGTTGAAGCTGCTGACATCGACAAAAAGCAAGGATATAGCTGATGAACTTCGTACCTTTACTGTATCAATCAACCCCGAAGAATTGGACAGTGACAAGACTCTCCGCATATTCTGCCACCATGCACGTATCGAACCTTCCGATATCTCATCACTCTCACCTCAGAACCAGAACGCGCTGAACTGCATCGTCGAAACATGTGCTGGATTGCCACTAGCCTTGAGTGTAGCTGGCTCTGGAGTGAGGCAGCAGATGGACCCAAGCTCGAGTGTGTGTGACGAGAGTGCTTTTAGTCTGTACTGGGAGCGATTGAAAAACGAAGCCTCGACAAGTTGCTGGTGCAGAAGGTGGGGGTGGCACAAAGGCCTGACAAATGCACTAGAGACGAGTGTAACAGTTTCTCGAGGAGAGGTGGAGTCGACGAAGAGGACAGAAAAACTGGGTGATGAGCTGAGTGCCAGAGACTGTTCGGTCGTGTGCATCATGGAGAAACAGATGATTCTGCCAGTGTGTGTGATTGAGCGATTTGTGGGAGTGAGTGATGTGGGGTGGCTGGAGTGATGATGTTTTCACGAAACAGTCTAGTATCGGAAGTTCGAGAAGAGGGCCAAGGGGTAGTGGGAGTGCGTGTTCACGACTTGGTGTTGGACCGAAGTGTGAAGATGAGAGGGAGAAAGGTGGGACGATGAAGTGGCATGGGAGGCTGGTTGATTCATTCGAAGTGTCTGGGAATGGGAGGACGGGAGAGAGTGAGATCGAAGAAGAATGGTGGAAGCTGAAGAAGACGGAGAGCGAGAAGTACATGAGGGAGCATGTGGTGCGTCACCTACTCGGAGCTGGTCGCGTCAATGAGGCGGTGAAGTTGTTGACGGACTATCGCTGGATCGAAGAGATAAACAAGGATGAAGAGCGACCGGCGTTTCGGAAGGTAATCGGCGAGCTTGAGATGTTGCGAAAGTATCTAGAAGGAGAAGAAGAGAAGGCGGAGAATGTGAGAAGAATCGAGCGCGATTTGGAAGTGATCGTGAGGGCAATGGAACGTAGCATGATGCCGTATTGTGTGAATATCGAGAAGAATGCACGTATCAACTATTTGGGCGACTGCGAGATGTAGAGAGCGAGAGTGGAATAGTCGAGCGAATAGTTGATAGTATTGAGCGATATGGGGAGCGGCCTTGGGCTCGTTGTGGGCCTGGGGTGCTGGAGAGTGGGAGGAGCTCGTTTGAGGCGAGTACTGAAGCTGGAAAATGAAGG
>JALQPE010000252.1:0-27230 GCA_030407315.1 Asparagopsis taxiformis
AGCTAATCGTTCAGATCTTCCTCTCTCTTTCTCATCTTCCGTTATTCTTCCTCATTCCATCACCACAGACATGGCTCAACAATCTTCCAACACCTCCAACAGCCGATGCCCTCTGCGAGCTGCTGTGACATCGAACTTCCCCCACCCCTCTCCTTCTATTGCCCCCTAGTCCTATGGACGTCTGCGAAGCTGCTGCAGCGCTGACCCAGCTCAGCCCAGCACCTAAGCCTGTCCCCTCTCCTCCTTCGGCTTTCCGATCCCCCGGCTTCCCTTCTATCGACGCTGGCGAGAGCGCAACACCGCTTCCAGCACAATCTGTCGAAGCAGCGCCAGCTTTCGAGGGATCTGGTGCTCCCTCTGTCTTGCTCACCTGCTGCCGGTATATGATCATGGCGTCCAGCAGTGCTGACTTGGCAGAGGATAAGGTCGATGATCACTCGCTAGTGACATCGTACCGAACAAGCCTCTCCGCAGCACCAGCGGCCTACCCTGGCACGGTGCCCATCCCTTTGGATATGGACTAGGACATAAGTCCGGAGAAAGCTGCCGAAACATTCCAGTTTTCATTTCCCCTCTGATGTTTCTCCTCCGACAGTCGTGTCCAGGGTGGTCAGGCCGCATCGCGTGGGATGAGTTGAGAAGACGTTTCTCTCACTCAAGGTTTTTGGTGGTTGCGTCACGCGTGTCCGTTTGCGAGTTGATTGATCCAATGCAAAAGTCCGACTGCAATATGTCGATGGATCTCACCGAGTGAACGCGTTTGAAGGCCATTCTCGAGTCGCTTGGGACCTTCTCCTGCGAAAGACAGTCCAGAGTGGGAGGAGTATGTCAGTTCAGACATTTACCCCGTCGTTTTAGAATTATTCTTGTCGACTTTCTCTCCTCCCACCGACTCGGCTTGGCCGGGATGTCTTCTGCTCTGAAGAAGTACTCCCGCTTTCACGGCTGATGAACTTCCACCCCCACAATGTCATCGCGGTAACAGTTGCCGACAATGTGTGTTCTGTGATGTGTAGGACCAGCCGGTGGCGGTCACTAAGAGAGTTCTAGAATCGCTTGCCTTGTCAGGGCGTGTTGAACCGTAACGCGCTCGTGAACTTGCGTTTCGACGTCGCTCGGTCGCGGAGGCGATCGGGTGGTACAACGGCGGAACGCGCAGGGTCGATCGCAACACGGGATTCGCGGCCGGCGCAAGCCGTGATCTCAGGGTGAGATCACCGAGTAAACTCGAGCTAAACACGATCTACGCAGGGGTCGTAAATCCCTGGCCTAGCGGTATGCGACGCAACGCGCGGTCTCGCGGTGCGACGCAATTCGACGGTCGGTAAACGCGGCGCGCGCGCACGTACGTCGGCGATCGTGAGCAATCCGCACGCACGTCGTAACGCAATCGGTCCTCGCGACGCGCTCAACGCTTCACTCGTAGCTGCGAAAGTGCTGACTGTTTATAGGTAGGGTGCGAAGCCATGCGACCACTACTAGCTAACTTACTTGGGACAGGCTGTCCTTGTGTGGCCGCCAGCGGCGGCCGCACGCTCGCATGCAAAAAGGGAAATATTTTGGGAAAAAGACTTTCGTCATAAAGAACCCAAAAAGGAAAAAAAGGGAAATTCGCGGAAATCGCTACACGTGGCGCGGCTCGCGGTTTCGTGGCAAACGTACGCGCGCACGCGCTCGCATTGACGCTCCGTGACCGTAATCCAGACGCTACGCGTACGCTCGCTTACTAAACTAACTCAAACGGATGCTGCGGACTAACGTAAACGCGCGCGCTCGCATCGATTCCATCGACCAACTTAAATTGCACCACATGATGGAGTTCATCAATATCCACCACCTGGGCAGGAAGAAGATTGAGCCTATCGTTCAATACATTAAAGAACGGAAAGCGCTGAGCTGGATTCGCCCGAGACAGCTCATGCGCTCTGTCTCGATCGCCCGAGGTTCCAAGACCATTGAAAGACCTGCTTTCAAGTACTGTTCGAGCATTCCGAACAGGCCGGAGTTCGAGAACTTCTCTTCCTCGGAGGATTTGGCTGGGTGTACGGTGAACTTGTTGTTCAACGGGTCGTTTAGCAGTGCCCCGGACGACCAGAAGTGTTTCATCCTCGAGATGACGGCGTTCTACAGTTGTCGCCGTCGGTCGGCCGGGCTGAAACCGTACTCGGTTGGTAACATTGGGCAGGATTGGATTGCTGGTTTGTTGGAAATCTTCGGGTATGTGAAGGAGGTGGCTGAATTTTGGAATGAGTCGGATGTGATGAGGATCGTCTGTGTTTTCGGAAGTGGACGCGGACGTCCAGTCTCTCTAGTACGGGTCCTAGTCGGCCCCGAGATTTACTAGAACAAATGAACGTCCGCGTCCGAAAAAAAATAAAAATTTTTTGGATGCGGACGTCCACTTTCTCTAGTACGTTCGGCGGAATACTAGGACCCGACATCCACTTTCTCTAGTACGTTCGGCGGAATACTAGGACCCGACATCCAATTTCTCTAGTACATTCAGCGGAATACTAGGACCCGACATCCAATTTCTCTAGTACATTCGCGGATCCTAGGACCCGACATCCAATTTCTCTAGTACATTCAGCGGGATCCTAGGACCCGACATCCAATTTCTCTAGTACATTCAGCGGGATCCTAGGACCAGACATCCACTTTCTCTAGTACGTTCGGCGGAATACTAGGACCCGACATCCACTTTCTCTAGTACGTTTGGCGGAGTACTAGGACCCGACATCCAGTTTTTCTAGTACGTTTGCCGGATACTAGGACCCGACATCCAGTATACAATATATCAGCAAAAACCCGGAGGGAAGAAATTACAGCGGATGGTAAATTAAGGGCCCATATCGGACCGTATTTTATTCTCTCATTTACGAAACTGCTCGTATACATACGTCTCTCTAGAATAGGAAATACATATCTGGTCAGAATAGGAAATAAATACCCGGTTAGAATAGGAAATACGTATCAAGCCAGGATACGGAATATGTATCCAGCTAGAATATGGAATACGTATCCAGCCAGAATACAAAATACCTGTCAGCATACCGTCGATCACCCATCTCCCTCACTATCGCGTTCTCCCTACCATCCGAACGCCATGCACCACCATCCGCACATACTTCAAGAACCCTCACGACCTAGATTACAAAAAATCTGCTCCTTCCCAATACCATCCCCGCTTTCCTCGACACCACCCCAGCCCATTAAATCATCAAGACATGAAACACGAACATGGTCAGCAAAATCTTACACGACTTGAACCCACTCTTACTTCTATCGTATGCCTGAAAATATACACATACCAGAAACACCTCACAGCTTCATTCCCCATCTTCCTAGATCCCTTCTTCACTCTCCCTGAGTCCTGCCATTCCTGCTTCACCACTCCTGCATCACATACACAACATCAACCCCAACAGTCAGATTCAAAAGCAACGCTTACCACGCCAGATATCTTAGAAAATCCCTTACTTACCTCTCATCCATCCTACACACAATACAAACCATGATCCAAAAACCTTGCAATGAATAATCAAAGTCAGCAGTCCATATCTTCGCAAACAAGTCTTGGCGCTCAATGAACTTACCTTCTGTCATCACCATTCCAGCATCACCTGCATAAAATCGAAATCAACCACAACAGTCGGACTCCAAACCCACATGTCCCTCTCAGCATACTCTCAAAACTTCCCGCACTTTCCTTCGCTCGACACAATACGCACCATGACTGGATAAGCTTCCAATGAATAAATATCGCATTACTGCATAGTCAGATTCGAAACAAACACTTCTCTCGATGCATACCCTCAGAACTCACTTACTCTCGTTTCATTCTACACACAATACATACCAAAAGTCGAAAATCTCACAACCAACAAATGAAGTCAACATTCCGCATCTTCGCACCACCGGACTGCGCGCTAAATGCAACTTACCTTCCGTCATCACCATTCCTGCATCACCTACAAAAAATCGAAATCAACAACAACAGTCGGACTGAAAACCCATGCTTCCCTCGCTGCATACCCTCAGAACTCACTTACCCTCGTTGTATCCTGCACACAATAGAAACCATAAGTCAAAAATTGTACAAAAAAATGTAGTCAGCATTCCATATCTTCGCGCAACTTAACTAGGCGCTCAATGTAACTTACCTTCCGTCATCACCATTCCAGAATCACCTACACAAAATCAACATCAACCACAGCAGTCAGACTCAAAACCCACATTCCACTCACTGCACCCCTCAAATGCTCACCTACCTCCTTTCCACCCTTCAGCAAATATGCACCATGACTCACTAAGCTCCCAATAAATAAATATTGCATAAAGACGACAGTCACATTTAAAACAAACACTTCCCTCGCTTCATACCCTCAGGACGCACTTAACCTCTTCATCTCGTTGCATCATACAAACAATACAACCAATAATTCACAAATCGTGCAACGAAAAATGTAGTCAGCATTCCATTTCATCGCGAAACCCGTCTTTCAGCTCAATGAAACTTACCTTACTTCATCACTATTCCTGCACCACCTATACAACATCAAAATGAACCAGAACAGTCAGACTAAAAACCCATGCATCCCTTATTGCACACCCGCGAGACTCACTTACTTACCTGCCTCCCATGGTTCACAACATGCAAACCATGACTCACGAAGCTTCTAATGAATCAATATCGCATCAACGACAACAGTACGACTCAAAACACACGCTTCCCTCGCTGCATACTCTCCAACTGGCATACTCACCGTCGTTCTATCCTCTACACCAAACAAAGGAAACACGACCAAAGAACCTCAGCCAGTGACGGCGGAGAAGTGGAATTCCACAGGTTAACCTGCGGCGTCGACTGGACAGCTTTCAACGTCAGCTTAAGTCCTGCTGTGCATACTCCATATCATCGCCGGTATTGAGATTAATAATGGCCCAAGCCATGGTCTCTGAACTCCCGAATGATGAGATCCGGATCGAGAACATCGGAATGGTATAATCATATATATCACAATCCATTTGCTTCCCTTAAATGATCCCTGTAATATCCACTGTAAAGCACAAACTTATTCCATGAAGTTCGCAATTAATAATTTTATTATTTCAAATGAATTAATTGAAAATCCATCTCCCACGGCGGTCATTCATCCTTCCAAGCGCACGTTGCCAGCAAAATGTGTGACCTAGCGGTGATGATTGATCGCTCAGGCACATTCCACCATTGGGCTGCCAGAAGTGAGCACAAAACTGATACCCACAAAACCACGAGAACATTACAAACGAGGTCTCGAACGCACATTTGGAGTACAATATAAATACTATACAACAAACTCTACTCGCTATCTCAGACGACGCGGCTCACAAGTGGCGTAGTCCCAATTTTCCGTAACGCCTTTCCTGATGCTTAAAAGTAAAAAACACGTCAAAACGTATATCAGAAATGAGTGCGAGAGTTTTCTGCACAGGAGATGCTGAGCCACTAAATTGATTTTTCGGAAATTTTAGAATTTCTGGGCTGGCCAGCAATGCAATCGAGCTGGACATCCACCGGACGTCCATTTCAGGTTGATCGTGAGAGAGTAGGGCGGGACCATGATGAAACAAGGACCAAGACCTGTCCCTGACGTGTTGAGCCTGAAATCGACCCTTCGTAAGACGCGATTTTGGCTTACAGTTAGTGCTTACAGAAGCCAGTGATGACCCCGGTCGGGGCAGCAGCCGGTTCCTGGGGCCGTTGTGGCCAAATTAGACACCTTGATTTGAATTGAAATTTGGGCTATTCTCAAAAACATGCACATGTGAACATGTTTTTGAGATGGGGGTCTGCCGTACGGCACAATCGACCCGCCCAAATCGATGATTTTTCACAATTTTTTTCTGCCCGAAATTTTAGAATTTCTGGGCTGGCCAGCAGTGCAATCGAGCTGGACATCCACAGGACGTCCATTTCAGGTTGGTCGTGTGCTGCCCACATCCATGCATTGCAGCAACTAAGCAGGCGGGCTCACTACTCATACAAAGTGCACGGAATATGAGTAACGTGATGTGTGAGTGTTGTTTGTCGTGAGGATGTAAGGTGGGACCATGATGAAACAGGAAAAAGATGTCTCCCTAGCATAACTTGGGCTTGAAGCCTGGAATCGACCCTTCGTGAGATGTGGCTTTGCTTACAGTTGGTGCTTACAGAAGCCAGTGACGGCCCCGGCCGGGGCAGCAGCCGGTTCCTGGGGCCGTTGTGGCCAAATTAGACACCTTGATTTGAATTGAAATTTGGCTATTCTCAAAAACATGCACATGTGAACATGTTTTTGAGATGGGGGTGTGCCGTACGGCACTTTCGACCGCCCAAATCGATATAATTTTGCAATTTTTTTCTGACTGAAATTTTAGAATTTCTGGGCTCGCCAGCAATGCAATTGAGCTGGACATTCACCGGACGTCCATTTCAGGTTGGTCGAGTATTGCACATGGATACAGTTTTGCAGCTATTTCTCAGCCCAACATTTTAGAATTTCAGGGCTGACCAGCAATGTAACCGAGCCGGACTTCCACTGGACGTCCATTTCAAGTTAGGCTAGTGCTGCACATTTGCTCGCATCGCAGCAACTAAGCAAGTGTTGACAGCACCGAGATGCCATGCAGACAAGGGGGAATCGGCTGCAAACGGCTTCCCTGGTCGGCGGCTGGATGTCTGGATGTGAATGGCTGCAAGCATGGAAATCTTGCTACCGCACAGCGCATACACACTGCAGCAGCACATCACTGACGCATGCGAAAGTTGGGTGCTGCAGTGCGTGGTTGTTTGTGTGTTTGTGTGTTTGTGTGTGTATGACGAACCTTGTGGTATCCCTAGGCGTGCACTGGTTCAAAAAGTTTGGACTGCCCCATCGGTCGTACTTTGGCGCATTTACATGCATCGGAGAACGACCAAGGAGTAGAGCAGCAATCGCTGTTGGCTGAGCGTCCAAACTGGAGGGCTTGGGGCAATGGTTCTATAGCAGTCATTTATAGGACGCCCACCGTTGATGACTGAGATCCACGGTGGGTTTAGTATTCATGGTGTTGTCCTGCATTGGCGGACGTCGAAGACGAGTACTTCCAGTGAGCGTCCAAGGTGAACAGCTCAGCAGAGGATTATGATGTGGATGTGAAGGCATGGATGAGGCCAGCAGGAACGTTTCTGCAAGATGGGCGTGAGTGGGTAAGTGAGCGGGGAGGGGCCGCTCGGGGCGCTTGGTAGCTTCTGGGGCCGTTGTGGCCAAATTAGAATCAAGCCTATGTCCGGCGGACGTCCTGAATTGCTTTATTTTTTGGGCTATTCTCAAAAACATGCACATGTGAACATGTTTTTGAGATGGGGGTGTGCCGTACGGCACTTTCGACCGCCCAAATCGATGTATTTTTGCATTTTTTTTCTGACTGAAATTTTAGAATTTCTGGGCTCGCCAGCAATGCAATTGAGCTGGACATTCACCGGACGTCCATTTCAGGTTGGTCGAGTA
The DNA here is from genome assembly GCA_030407315.1 of Asparagopsis taxiformis. Lineage (NCBI taxonomy): Eukaryota > Rhodophyta > Florideophyceae > Bonnemaisoniales > Bonnemaisoniaceae > Asparagopsis > Asparagopsis taxiformis. Next base: position 7,512 of record JALQPE010000252.1, read on the forward strand.
TTGCACATGGATACAGTTTTGCAGCTATTTCTCAGCCCAACATTTTAGAATTTCAGGGCTGACCAGCAATGTAACCGAGCCGGACTTCCACTGGACGTCCATTTCAAGTTAGGCTAGTGCTGCACATTTGCTCGCATCGCAGCAACTAAGCAAGTGTTGACAGCACCGAGATGCCATGCAGACAAGGGGGAATCGGCTGCAAACGGCTTCCCTGGTCGGCGGCTGGATGTCTGGATGTGAATGGCTGCAAGCATGGAAATCTTGCTACCGCACAGCGCATACACACTGCAGCAGCACATCACTGACGCATGCGAAAGTTGGGTGCTGCAGTGCGTGGTTGTTTGTGTGTTTGTGTGTTTGTGTGTGTATGACGAACCTTGTGGTATCCCTAGGCGTGCACTGGTTCAAAAAGTTTGGACTGCCCCATCGGTCGTACTTTGGCGCATTTACATGCATCGGAGAACGACCAAGGAGGTAGAGCAGCAATCGCTGTTGGCTGAGCGTCCAAACTGGAGGGCTTGGGGCAATGGTTCTATAGCAGTCATTTATAGGACGCCCACCGTTGATGACTGAGATCCACGGTGGGTTTAGTATTCATGGTGTTGTCCTGCATTGGCGGACGTCGAAGACGAGTACTTCCAGTGAGCGTCCAAGGTGAACAGCTCAGCAGAGGATTATGATGTGGATGTGAAGGCATGGATGAGGCCAGCAGGAACGTTTCTGCAAGATGGGCGTGAGTGGGTAAGTGAGCGGGGAGGGGCCGCTCGGGGCGCTTGGTAGCTTCTGGGGCCGTTGTGGCCAAATTAGAATCAAGCCTATGTCCGGCGGACGTCCTGAATTGCTTTATTTTTTGGGCTATTCTCAAAAACATGCACATGTGAACATGTTTTTGAGATGGGGGTGTGCCGTACGGCACTTTCGACCGCCCAAATCGATATAATTTTGCAATTTTTTTCTGACTGAAATTTTAGAATTTCTGGGCTCGCCAGCAATGCAATTGAGCTGGACATTCACCGGACGTCCATTTCAGGTTGGTCGAGTATTGCACATGGATACAGTTTTGCAGCTATTTCTCAGCCCAACATTTTAGAATTTCAGGGCTGACCAGCAATGTAACCGAGCCGGACTTCCACTGGACGTCCATTTCAAGTTAGGCTAGTGCTGCACATTTGCTCGCATCGCAGCAACTAAGCAAGTGTTGACAGCACCGAGATGCCATGCAGACAAGGGGGAATCGGCTGCAAACGGCTTCCCTGGTCGGCGGCTGGATGTCTGGATGTGAATGGCTGCAAGCATGGAAATCTTGCTACCGCACAGCGCATACACACTGCAGCAGCACATCACTGACGCATGCGAAAGTTGGGTGCTGCAGTGCGTGGTTGTTTGTGTGTTTGTGTGTTTGTGTGTGTATGACGAACCTTGTGGTATCCCTAGGCGTGCACTGGTTCAAAAAGTTTGGACTGCCCCATCGGTCGTACTTTGGCGCATTTACATGCATCGGAGAACGACCAAGGAGGTAGAGCAGCAATCGCTGTTGGCTGAGCGTCCAAACTGGAGGGCTTGGGGCAATGGTTCTATAGCAGTCATTTATAGGACGCCCACCGTTGATGACTGAGATCCACGGTGGGTTTAGTATTCATGGTGTTGTCCTGCATTGGCGGACGTCGAAGACGAGTACTTCCAGTGAGCGTCCAAGGTGAACAGCTCAGCAGAGGATTATGATGTGGATGTGAAGGCATGGATGAGGCCAGCAGGAACGTTTCTGCAAGATGGGCGTGAGTGGGTAAGTGAGCGGGGAGGGGCCGCTCGGGGCGCTTGGTAGCTTCTGGGGCCGTTGTGGCCAAATTAGAATCAAGCCTATGTCCGGCGGACGTCCTGAATTGCTTTATTTTTTGGGCTATTCTCAAAAACATGCACATGTGAACATGTTTTTGAGATGGGGGTGTGCCGTACGGCACTTTCGACCGCCCAAATCGATGTATTTTTTGCATTTTTTTTCTGACTGAAATTTTAGAATTTCTGGGCTCGCCAGCAATGCAATTGAGCTGGACATTCACCGGACGTCCATTTCAGGTTGGTCGAGTATTGCACATGGATACAGTTTTGCAGCTATTTCTCAGCCCAACATTTTAGAATTTCAGGGCTGACCAGCAATGTAACCGAGCCGGACTTCCACTGGACGTCCATTTCAAGTTAGGCTAGTGCTGCACATTTGCTCGCATCGCAGCAACTAAGCAAGTGTTGACAGCACCGAGATGCCATGCAGACAAGGGGGAATCGGCTGCAAACGGCTTCCCTGGTCGGCGGCTGGATGTCTGGATGTGAATGGCTGCAAGCATGGAAATCTTGCTACCGCACAGCGCATACACACTGCAGCAGCACATCACTGACGCATGCGAAAGTTGGGTGCTGCAGTGCGTGGTTGTTTGTGTGTTTGTGTGTTTGTGTGTGTATGACGAACCTTGTGGTATCCCTAGGCGTGCACTGGTTCAAAAAGTTTGGACTGCCCCATCGGTCGTACTTTGGCGCATTTACATGCATCGGAGAACGACCAAGGAGGTAGAGCAGCAATCGCTGTTGGCTGAGCGTCCAAACTGGAGGGCTTGGGGCAATGGTTCTATAGCAGTCATTTATAGGACGCCCACCGTTGATGACTGAGATCCACGGTGGGTTTAGTATTCATGGTGTTGTCCTGCATTGGCGGACGTCGAAGACGAGTACTTCCAGTGAGCGTCCAAGGTGAACAGCTCAGCAGAGGATTATGATGTGGATGTGAAGGCATGGATGAGGCCAGCAGGAACGTTTCTGCAAGATGGGCGTGAGTGGGTAAGTGAGCGGGGAGGGGCCGCTCGGGGCGCTTGGTAGCTTCTGGGGCCGTTGTGGCCAAATTAGAATCAAGCCTATGTCCGGCGGACGTCCTGAATTGCTTTATTTTTTGGGCTATTCTCAAAAACATGCACATGTGAACATGTTTTTGAGATGGGGGTGTGCCGTACGGCACTTTCGACCGCCCAAATCGATGTATTTTTGCATTTTTTTTCTGACTGAAATTTTAGAATTTCTGGGCTCGCCAGCAATGCAATTGCGCTGGTCATTCACCGGACGTCCATTTCCATTTCAGATCTACTGGTTGCACTAGGCCTGAAAGTGTTTCTGGATAGGGCCGAATAACGACCTGGGCAGCACGCACTGCGTAAGATGATCTGTGTGATGCAGACTGCAAGGATTTCTATGGTGATTCTGGCTGGGGAATGTGGTAAGCTTGATTGTTGCGTGGCTTTGTATCTCCTTGCCTGCCATTTTGCTTGGATATTTACACGAGCGATCAAACCGAAGACGCCGACTCGGCACAACTACCAACTCTCCTAGCTTCGAGTCAGCGCCATCTAATTGCAACTTGTGACACTCAAGACGAATACGTTGTGCTGATCTCTGCAATGAAAATTGAGTTAGTGCTGCAGTTCTTTTGGTCGATGCCAATATGCAGGGATACTGTTTACACCTTTTGGGAGTCAAGAAGTTCTCGGATTGCAAATCAAATCAGATCATGGTAGAATATCTGACTTTTCTCTCTTCCCTTCACCACATCTGCATCCGGAGCTGAGCCAAGCTGAGCTGGAGGGAACCCGGCCGCTGACCCCTGTCATTCTCATAAAAATCTTTAATGCAATACTATTCGTGTATGGTAATGTAAGTGCTAATGAAAATGTATACAAGTCTAGAATAAACGTTGCAGTGGTTCTTTGTAGCTATCGATACTTGCTAAAAATCTGTAGCTTTTGCTTCTCGCATGGACGAGTTGCAGTCTTTGTGTTTGTTTCATTTCTGCCACAAACGAGAGGCAATCAGGGTCTGTGTGCACATAGAGAATGATTTAATATATGCGCTCATTGCCGTCGTAGATACTTTTAACAATGGCCAGTACGTTTCTCTCGGCCGCCGCCGGGTACGGTCGGACTGAAAGATCGGGGAGATGTGTGGAGAGTAGTGTTTGGATAGAGACGAACGTTGTGATGGATGGAATGGTGATGATTTCATGCTGAAGCGATGGGAGATGGATGGATATGGTTGAATGAAATCTAGTATTCCGAAGGAGGCCTTTTCTCGAGGAAGAGGCATTATATTCTCACAAAGCATGTAGATACTGGTTTCCAGTTTGTATGCTATTGTAGCTCAATTCACATCTTATCTACACGTACGTATGGAGAGAGATCCAAGTGTGCGTGGCACAAGTCCAACGGTGAAACAACGCAGTATGAAACTACCACAGATAAGGCGGCGTACAAAATCCTCGACTCAAGGCAGCTCTCAGGCTTTCGTGAGCACCGACTTCGTTCCACCAAGATGTTGCGGAAATATGTGCTGGTCTAACTTGATACGACCATTGGACAGTTTTGCTCTCTAAGCAATGAGCGAAAAATCAATGATTGCGCGTGTCGTCGGTACGGTCTTGTAATGTTGGCTCAACCAATAACATCTAACGTTGAGTTATCCACCCTCCGCCGTGTCGTGTCGTAAATTTGCACAGAAAATTTGTTTCAAATCTTTGCTCCAATTATCAGCTCAAATACGGCATTGATCTCCAGCTTCATCTGGACAGAAACACCGATCGCTCGATGTCTGTCTCAGATAAACCGCAGTCAAACGCCATGCGGAAAGTTTCATCGCTTCCCGTTGCGACTGAATCTGCAAACGCCACACAAAAATTTGCCCTTTCCGCGTCCGGAACGAACGCCGACTACATGTCGTCAGGTTCCTGATCGACTGGATCGATGGAGCTTGCTCTGCAGGAGAGCAGGACAGGCGGTTTGTTATGCCTGGACAATTTCCATACCGATCTCCCTTCTTGAGTGCAAAATTACGAGTCTAGAAATTGACCTGCATCGGCTGCTGTATCACATCTGTGCTAAGGATTGATGATACCCGTACCGCTGAGAAATTGCAGCTCTGGTAACGTGGGGATGATGTGCTGAACACGCAGAACGCTGATCCATAACGGGACTGCTTCATAGGCATAGTACGGAATGTATTGAGACAGCCCAAGCGAATTCAGGAGGGAGCACCAGGGCAGTGCGCGGTGACTCAGCAGATACCAGTGGTGAGTGGTCTAAATGGGGCTACACACGAGTTTGTCAATGAACAGTCTAGTTTAGTTTGGAAATGTGTCGGATGGATGGTATGTTGTAAATGTCGACAGATTTGAGGAAGCGATAGAAGCAATCAGCACCGTGTAGTTGCATCAAGGCTTTAGTGGCCATTGCTAGAGAACTTTCTCCAATGCCCTTATTGCAGGATGGGCAGAAAACCCGGCCGGTTTCGAGATTGAAGAATTCATTGCGCAGATTGAATGAATGCAATTGACGGAGAATGCAGAAGTATACAATGGTATCGTTTTGCAGGGTGACGTAGGGGAAACATGTTGGGCTTGTTGGAAATGCTGAGAGCGATGATGAGATCCAGTCGTTTCCGTCGTAGATGGCAGTGCTTATTTTCTGCACGGCTAGCTTGTCTGCTGGGCGACTGGGCGGTATTGGCGTACGATGAAGCGGGACTGGTGGTGTTTAAATGACATTTTTTGTTTGAAGATGGAGGTATGTGTGCGACTAGAATGTAGTAAGAGCATGAAAATGTTTATGTTTGATGGGCGTCGCATGTTGGGGGACTTTATGTCGTGTGGGGCAATAATGTATCAGGTATTTGAAGCAGACAGCAATCGCTTGAGCGCATATAGACGTCCGGTGAATGACCAGCGCAATTGCATTGCTGGCGAGCCCAGAAATTCTAAAATTTCAGTCAGAAAAAAAATGCAAAAATACATCGATTTGGGCGGTCGAAAGTGCCGTACGGCACACCCCCATCTCAAAAACATGTTCACATGTGCATGTTTTTGAGAATAGCCCAAAAAATAAAGCAATTCAGGACGTCTGCCGGACATAGGCTTGATTCTAATTTGGCCACAACGGCCCCAGAAGCTACCAAGCGCCCCGAGCGGCCCCTCCCCGCTCACTTACCCACTCACGCCCATCTTGCAGAAACGTTCCTGCTGGCCTCATCCATGCCTTCACATCCACATCATAATCCTCTGCTGAGCTGTTCACCTTGGACGCTCACTGGAAGTACTCGTCTTCGACGTCCGCCAATGCAGGACAACACCATGAATACTAAACCCACCGTGGATCTCAGTCATCAACGGTGGGCGTCCTATAAATGACTGCTATAGAACCATTGCCCCAAGCCCTCCAGTTTGGACGCTCAGCCAACAGCGATTGCTGCTCTACCTCCTTGGTCGTTCTCCGATGCATGTAAATGCGCCAAAGTACGACCGATGGGGCAGTCCAAACTTTTTGTACCAGTGCACGCCTAGGGATACCACAAGGTTCGTCATACACACACAAAGACACAAACACACAAACACACAAACACACAAACACACAAACACACAAACACACAAACACACAAACACACAAACACACAAACACACAAACACACAAACACACAAACACACAACACACAAACACACAAAACACACAAACACACAAACACACAACACACAAACACACAAACACACAAACACACAAACACACAAACACACAAACACACAAACAACCACGCACTGCAGCACCCAACTTTCGCATGCGTCAGTGATGTGCTGCTGCAGTGTGTATGCGCTGTGCGGTAGCAAGATTTCCATGCTTGCAGCCATTCACATCCAGACATCCAGCCGCCGACCAGGGAAGCCGTTTGCAGCCGATTCTCCCTTGTCTGCATGGCATCTCGGTGCTGTCAACACTTGCTTAGTTGCTGCGATGCGAGCAAATGTGCAGCACTAGCCTAACTTGAAATGGACGTCCAGTAGAAGTCCGGCTCGGTTACATTGCTGGTCAGCCCTGAAATTCTAAAATGTTGGGCTGAGAAATAGCTGCAAAACTGTATCCATGTGCAATACTCGACCAACCTGAAATGGACGTCCGGTGAATGTCCAGCTCAATTGCATTGCTGGCGAGCCCAGAAATTCTAAAATTTCAGTCAGAAAAAAATTGCAAAATTATATCGATTTGGGCGGTCGAAAGTGCCGTACGGCACACCCCCATCTCAAAAACATGTTCACATGTGCATGTTTTTGAGAATAGCCCAAATTTCAATTCAAATCAAGGTGTCTAATTTGGCCACAACGGCCCCAGGAACCGGCTGCTGCCCCGGCCGGGGCCGTCACTGGCTTCTGTAAGCACCAACTGTAAGCAAAGCCACATCTCACGAAGGGTCGATTCCAGGCTCAGGCTCAATACGCCAGGGCGAAGTTTTGGTCCTTGTTTCGACATGCTCCCACCCCACTTTCTCACGACAAACACTGCTCATCCATCATGCTGCACATGCTACGTGCACTTCGTATGAGCAGTGGGCCCGCCTGCGTGGTTGCTGTAATGCGTAGATGTGAGCAGCATACGAACAACCCAGAATGGACGTCTGGTGGATGTCCGGCTCAATTGCATTGCTGGCGAGCCCAGAAATTCTAAAATTTCGGGCAGAAAAAAATTGTGAAAAATCATCGATTTGGGCGGGTCGATTGTGCCGTACGGCAGACCCCCATCTCAAAAACATGTTCACATGTGCATGTTTTTGAGAATAGCCCAAATTTCAATTCAAATCAAGGTGTCTAATTTGGCCACAACGGCCCCAGGAACCGGCTGCCGCCCCGACCGGGGCCGTCACTGGCTTCGGTAAGCACTAACTGTAAGCCAAAATCGCGTCTTACGAAGGGTCGATTCCAGGCTTCAAGCCCAAGTTATGCTAGGGAGACATCTTTTTCCCTGTTTCATCATGGTCCCACCTTACATCCTCACGACAAACAACACTCACACATCACGTTACTCATATTCCGTGCACTTTGTATGAGTAGTGAGCCCGCCTGCTTAGTTGCTGCAATGCATGGATGTGGGCAGCACACGACCAACCTGAAATGGACGTCCGGTGGATGTCCGGCTCAATTGCATTGCTGGCGAGCCCAGAAATTCTAAAATTTCGGGCAGAAAAAAATTGTGAAAAATCATCGATTTGGGCGGGTCGATTGTGCCGTACGGCAGACCCCCATCTCAAAAACATGTTCACATGTGCATGTTTTTGAGAATAGCCCAAATTTCAATTCAAATCAAGGTGTCTAATTTGGCCACAACGGCCCCAGGAACCGGCTGCCGCCCCGACCGGGGTCATCACTGGCTTCTGTAAGCACCAACTGTAAGCCAAAATCGCGTCTTACGAAGGGTCGATTTCAGGCTCAACACGTCAGGGACAGGTCTTGGTCCTTGTTTCATCATGGTCCCGCCCTACTCTCTCACGATCAACCTGAAATGGACGTCCGGTGGATGTCCAGCTCGATTGCATTGCTGGCCAGCCCAGAAATTCTAAAATTTCCGAAAAATCAATTTGGTGGCCCAGCATCTCCTGTGCCGAAAATTCCCGCGCTCACTTGTGATATACGTCTAGACGTGTTTCGCACTTGTACGCATCAGGAAGGCGTCACGGAAGGTTGAGACTACGCTACTTGTGTACCGCGTCGTCTGAAATAGCGAGTAGTGTTTGTTGTATAGTTGTGGAGTATGCGTCTGGTGGTTTGTAAAGCTTGCAGAACGGGATAGGGATGTGGGTGGCTCCATTTTATGAATACATGAATACAAATATTCAGGGTTGACGAAGCGGAAAGGCATACGCTCATACATGTATGAGATTGCATAGTGGAGAAAATATTTACATCGAAATTTACATGGAAGAGATGGAGGTTTTAAGGATGAGGTATGAGAGGAAGAAAATTCTTCTGTGGTATGAGGATGTGTTCTGTGGGGGGTGGATGGAATCTTGGGATGGGATGGTACAGGGGGAAGTGGAAATGTACGGAGTGCGGGTTTAGATTGGAGTGTGATTCGGAGAGGAGTGCCGACAAGCATATTATGGGGATTGGGGAGACGCTGCGGGGTGTTGGGGTAGTGAGGGCGGAGGAGGTGTTTAGGTGGGACCGTAGGAGGGTGCGGTTGAAGGCCCCGAGAGGAGGGGGTTTTAGGAAAGTGAGGAGAAAGAGGTGGGAAGGGGGGTGGCGTCTGTTCTGGCTGTGGTGAGTGGGGATGTGATGGGGAAGAAGAGGGTTATTGTATTTGGGGAGGGAGGGGAGTGGGAGGATGGGTGCGAAGTGGGGGGTTGATATGTGTTTCAGAGCGGGGAGGTTTCTGGGGAGACGGCGGGGGAGCGGGAGCGTGGGCCGGTGGTGGTGGTGGTGGTGTATACGGTATCGAAGATGCGGATGGCGTGGGGGCATGGAGCAGGTGAGGGAGGGAGGGGTGGAGCAGGTCGAAGAGTAAGCTGCAGGGGAAGTTTGTGGAGAGGGCGAAGGAGAGGGGTTGAAGGTAGAGGAGAGAGGGTATTGAAGAACAATACGTTGCAAAGGTGATGGGGGAGAGCATGGTCGAGGGGATAGGGGATGTTTTTCCCTATTCTGAGGTAGTATGAGGACTGGTTATAAGAAATCTGTACGGTAGAGCAGAAAAGTAGGTATGGAATGGAGGTGTGCACCGTGGAAGCGGGGATAGGTAGCTGAAAATGCGTTCTAGAGTGGTATTGGGGGTGTTTGAGGTACAGTACGGGGGAGGTGAGCACCAAATGGAAGGGGGTGTGAGCGAGAGGATGAAAAAATTAAAGACAAAATTGGAGTCGACCGACAAGGAAAAATAGAGTGGTCGCCGTGATGGATGCGGACATCCATGTCGAGCAAGGCGGCAGAAATTTCTGGGGTCGAAATTTTTGAATTTCTGAACCGGCGCCCGTCCTAGGTTGACATAGACATGGCGGAAGTCCATCCCGAGGGGGACATCCGTGGTACTAGAAACAATGAATGTCGTCCTAGTAATACTAGACGTACTAGACCGCATGGACGTCCGGATCTAGGCGGACATCCAAAAATACTGGAGAACATGGACGTCCGCCTAGTAATACTAGGTGTACTAGAGGTTGTGGACGTCCGCGTCCATTTCCGAGAACACAGACGATGCTGGATGTCGCCATTCCCAGCGTGGGTGATCCGAGCAAGAGCTTCGATATTCGCTCGCGCTTTGTCGAAGTTCTTGCGGAGATGGTACCCAAGAAGGGGTGCTGGGCAGACTTCCAACCCAAGGAATGGCCCCCCGATGGTTATCAATTTGAAGACGTCTTTCCTAGACGGAAGTCTGTTTTTTGGAAAGGACGCCAGTAAAATGCTCCTGCGCGTCACTGGGTACCGCGACATGCAAACGCGGCGACGCCACTACACGGCTAACCCAGACATCCCACATGCTGCGCTTCCAGCCACATGTGCACGCGTGCATCTTGTACACAAATTTTCCTCTCTTCATCGATAATATACGCCGATACAACACAATCATTCCCTTCTGGTTTAATGGCATAGAACCATGTCGCTCGGCTGAGCAATGCCATGCCAACCACGCAATTGCGAGACCAGCACACCAGTCTCCATTGTTCTGGGCTCTGCATATCAGAGCGGACTATTTCGAAGAGTTCGTCTTTTCGACGAACTCTTCTCCCTGTTTCTGTGATTCTTAGTGATAACTGTGGGACACTGCGCCTTGCAGGGAGGCGCGAATGCAAACTAATTTGCAATGAAAACAGCTAACGAGTTGGGGTAATTCGCTGAGCGGTCGCGAGTGCGTCCGGACGTGGCTGAAGGGTCGGGAATTAAGGTAACGGGCGCAGCGAGCGATGGATCACGAAGGGTCGGCGCCAATCGTAACCTGAATTCATGGACACGTGTAGTAGCGCGGGGCGACAGCAGGGACGCGAGTCTTTCCACATGTGTACGCCGGCGCGCGTACACGTCATTCTACACTAGTAGCGACACTGTTAGCTATAGTGTCAATATTAGTTTACTGTAGTAGAAGTACACGAAAAGTGTCAGTGTAGTGGGGAATTTGTAGGGACCACGAGGTCCACCCCACTGGTTGGCCGGGACCATCGGTCCTGGCCAACCGAGATCCTACTTTAACGTATTTAGTACGGTGACTCACCGCAACGGATACAATAAAGTCAGCACTATTGTGGACTACATCCTATTCGCCCGGAAAGCGCCCTACAACCGCTCTTCAGCGCGCAACCTCTCTCGCGAGAGTAGATCTACGATTCCCAATCGTGTTCCGTCGCGCGTGAACCGCACAACACACCGTGACGCCGAGTCACGGCTGTGCAGGAGACTCCTACCGCGAGGTAGTAAGACCAGATCTGTTGCTGGCCGTCGCGCACCCCATCCGGTCCGACTCGCACAAGTAGATACTCCGTTCAGAGGATTCGCGAGCCCAGCTAACCTTCAAATAGGTTGGGGACGGCAGACCGAAATACTCCTGGTCGGAGGAATCTCGTGGAAGACCCACTCTACCACTGTACCGACTTCTTAGTCGAAGGCCGTTGCAGGACTCGATCCTCGAGTATTACTCATTTTCCTCCTTTCGGAATCCGGCTGATCACCGCCGATTGGAGATCATTTCTACAGCGTACTCGCTGGATCGGGGATTTCCTCGTTGTCGCTTGCGCTACTCCGTTTCCGGAGAATTCTATCGCTTCGCAGCGAGAAATAAGTCCTACAATAACTACTATGCGATCTTCGCAATTTTTCGCATCAGTCCTCCACGGAAGCTTCCGAGAATCATTTAATACCCTAACCACTTTTTCGTAACCTCCGGCCCAGCTTCCTTTCGTACTTCTATGCACTCCATTACGCATCACCTCTTCAACAAGCATTATATCTATCCTGTCATCAAACAACTTTCTGTTCTTTTGCCCAGCTTGTAACTGCCCATCGCCTCTATCCGTACTATTTAATTCTTCGGAATCTATACCATGCCCGTTTCGACCGGACAGAACGAAATTTCTGGAGGGAGTGATTCCGCCATCCTGATTGTCATCTGCGTCATTTAAATTGACCTGGGTTTGGAAATTCTCTGCCGTATCAGGGTGGATACCAACGCTTCCTGTGTAAGACTGATCATCAACAACAAGAGATGAAATTTGTACCCTGCTGGTATTGTTGAAGACATCTTGACTGGATTCTGAGAACGAACACCCCAGATCTTCATGGACCTGGAGTCTTTCAGATCTAGTGTTGCTACCTGACATGTTTGTTCCCAACTTCACCGCCACCAATTTATGTGCAAATGCACGCATGCAGTGCTGAGCTTGCTTTACGGACACCTGTCTGATGCGAATGGCCGTCACGCAAACCGCGTTCCGTGACTGGGAAATATGCTTCATCTTTCACATTTTTGTGCTGGTTTACTTCACTTTTCAAATCGCGTTGAATTAGCTTACAGAACTTCTCTATCTCCCCATAAACTCAGCATGGTTCAGCGAGTCTATTTTCGTGCTTGCGCCCCTCTTTTTTCCCACAAACTTCCCAGTCGTGGGTAACCAAAACCCTCTACTACACCTCTCAAATTTTTGTGAGGTGGGCTTAGTTTTCCTAAAGATTTTTCATAAGTTAGATTGGCCAATAAGATTCCAGGAAGGGAGAGAGGAGTTGATCTGATTGGCCGATGATGGCGTGCGAACTTCTCTGGGCCTTTTCAACGTGCCACGCCTACCGCTTGTAGATTGTTCGCTATCCTGGTTGATTTGAGAGTTTTTATCCGCATTTGTCGAGCTGACGAGCACGCATGACCAATACGTAGTACGAACGGATGTTATTGGTCCAAAAAATATTTTATGGACGGATGAATACTGTGGAATGGCGTACTGTAGTGATTGGTGATCAGGGGATATCAGATGAGGTTGGCGGAGCGACACTGACGAGGATATACACTACATCGACGGTAGTGTCGAAGGGTTGACGTAGAGGGAGGAATGATGAGTTACGCGATGTGAGGGAAAGATAGGCTGGTGGAAAGAATGGACGGTAGAGAGTGGCGGGCGGGAAAGAAAGTGTGACACATAAGTATCCGGGAGGGTTAGCATAGGCGGGGCGGGGCGGGTCACGGTAGACAGTGGAATCGGAAAAGATTGGACCGGTGCAGACCGGCGCAGGCGTATGATCAGGAGATGGTAAGACGGCGGGTGGGGCGGCGAAAGCGGGTTGTGACGTGGTGCCGATGAGTGGTGGTTGCAAGAAGGTGCGGTAATGCGAAGCGAAGACACTTGTCAAAAACAATGGCGCGTCGCGTCGGCGAGAGCAGGGTTGCGTACCCTTTCTCATCACAGCGCGTTGGGGGTCATTGGCCAATGATCCGGGCTACGGCCCCCAGCGCGTCCGTTGAATTCAAGTGGAGATGCATTCCATCGCGCGGCACTTGGCAATTCTCCATTGGCCAGGTTTTAACGGCGCGGAATGGAAAATTTTTAAATTGGTACGTAACGATGCATGCCATGCTAGCCTCCATCTCGTGCACTTTGCCCCTCAATTGGACTGCCAATGCATGGCAGGCCTCGCAGGCTGTCGCTCGACCGACTCGCACAAAAGGCCCCATTCGCAATCAGATAAACGCACGCGCTCGCTTCCCGTTTCGCATCGCAATGACACACTCGGACCGCTCCGCGCCGCGCCCAACGACCTCCGCACCTCATGCAGTCCGACGACAATCCCTTTCATCCCACACGAATCATTCAGCGCCTGCAAGCCCAACTGCAGCAACGCGCCAACCCAGAGTTTCAGGGTTGGTTCAAAGACTATCTCAAAGATGTCATCCCCGTTCGCGGCGTGCGCATGCAGGAAATCCGATACATTGTGCATAAATGGAACCAGGAGTGGTCCATGCAGCAACACGACATCCCGCACGAAACGCAAACCGCCGTCGCACTCCAGCTCATGACTTCCCAATTCATTGAAGACAAGTTTGCCAGTATTATTTACATGTCCGAGGTTCTGGTGGCCAACGACCTGTACTCTATCAGTAACTTTGACTCGTTCGAATCTCTCTTCTCCCTCCAACATATTGATAACTTCAAAGTGTGCGATCACTTTTCGCAAAAGGTGCTCCAACCGCTCGTGACGCAGGTAGGATCACCGGTCGCCACTCGACTTCGTCAATGGTTTGACTCGCCGCATATCTATCAAGCTCGTGCAGCGCTGGGTGCGCTCAGTTCGTTTGCTGCCGACGGTGTGTATCAGGACGCTATTCTAGAGGGTGCGGCCAAACTATTACGTCGACAAGAAGAAGATGGCAAGAGCATCGCGGGTAGTGCTTTACGAGCGCTCGGCAAATTTCGACCCGAGCTCGTGGATGAATTCCTATGCGATGATGAAAACCTGGCTAATCACAACGCTGCGTCACTACTCAAGGCTACGGACAATCTGAGCGAGGAACGAACCAAGTATTTCCGCTCGCGACGACGACAGCTGCCACAAAGCACTGCGCAACGTGCGGAGGCGACAGCGGCGTCGAGCAGTGAGCCGCTACTACAGGAGGGCGGACCTATTGGGCAGGAGGCTCGGATGCCGGAGGGAGCGATTCTATCGCCGCAGATTCTAGAGTTTGGATCGCAGTTTAGTCAACTGGAAGATGCACCGAGTGGATTGGACATGATGCAGGAGCAGTTGAGCGCGTACGCCGAACAGGAGGAGCTACCTACAACGTTTGTCTCGCAAGCGTCTGCGTCGGGAGCGATGCGCGATGATGCGGAAAGTATGGAGCGGGAGGGCGACGAGGACGCGGCGGCATATGGCGAGTGAACTGCAATTTGCGGAATATAGTGCAATCTCAAGCATGGCGTCCGCCCCAATTACAGCGAAGCGAACAATCGAGTACAGTGCAACCGACTGTATGATATGTTATGATAAAAACTATGATAAGTGATGGATTATCCGGATGCGTGCCACGTATGTACGACGACCCCCTTCATACAAGTAACGGGTTTGAGTGTGGTCGTCGCTTTGAAAACCATTTCCAATTTACTACCTCTTCAATGCAGCGCCTTCTAAGCGCATCGCATCATCCTATCATCCGCCGTTCACGCGTTGCGCGCCCAATCCGATTGCAGCTGCAGCCGCAGAGCGAGCTCCTCGCGCCAGTCGAATCGGCGCACGACACAGAGGACAGTTGTGCACGGATCACATCGTTGTGCATTCCATCTAACGGCCGTTCTAGCACGACTCATCATTGCCCTCGGTGCTGCACACAGCATGTTGTTTGTCCAAATCGCTTGGCGTTACTATGCAGACCACCCACTATGATCACAATTTATGCACACCGTGTCCCATTCTGCATTAGTTCCACAAACTCAAATTCCCGCTAAACTGCAATTTCCACTACCACAATTATTGTCCAATCCTGAGATGGGTGAAGATCCTGCACGCACATTGCCGATGACATGGCGCTATCTCATGACTCTCTGCTAGTGCAAGCACAATTTCTACCGTCCCTCGTATTGACACCATCTCACGTGCAAAACATAAACGTTGGATGCATCTCTAGGTTTCTTGCTGCAGTTTTATCGCCTCGCCCCACCCTTTGCATTGTCACTTCTGATCCGCAACAACCCGTCATGCAAGTTTGATTATACGCAAATTCTCCGCCATTCGTCATGTATGCCACACATGTTTATATGCTTCTGTAATCCTCTATCAAAAATCAACATACAAAACCGTTGACCCGATATCAATCGTCTGTTTGAATAAAATCCTAACGCTGCGACTGCATTCACGCACGATAATAACATACACGTAAAATTATCGCTTGACACATACACCTTACAGCCGTGAATGGATTTAAGATGCTTACCAGCAATACGCGACGCAGATCCATTTGTTTCTTTTCTCCATTCGACGACACTTTTCCTTGGTGTCATCAATCCTGCATGGCACGTTGCACGCCACAAGCTTTGTGTACGTTCAACTTTGCTACGTGTTGCACCAGTCGAAAACTACTCTACTGTCATCCGGGCGCATTGGCGTGGACTGGAACCAACACATGACAGCACACGAGCCTATATAAACAAACACGTTGTACTCGGAATTGGAACGTACCATCCTTCGTGGTCTGATCATTCGCCGCGGCTGCGAGAAACGCACTCTTTCACGCAACCGGCGCATTGGCACGTGACGAAGAAAAACACAAAGCGAGCGTAGCTTTATATGCTATCGACGCTCTCGAGAGCCACTCAAGCATTGTACGGTACACAAGTTGGCATAATTTTGGTCCATACACTGCGTGCGATCAAGGGACATTGTCAAAGTAACAACTCGATTGAAGCGCGTAGTGCGAAGGTCCTCCCTCTCTAAAGCTGGAATAGATTGGTCACGGCAAGTGCATCGTGGAAGCGTGAATCGGACGAAGATGCGGAAAGTGACTCGTGAAAAGTTGACATTAAGGTCCCCCTATAGAAATATATTATAGTCAAGAGAGCGAAATTAATTTGAGCGGCGCGCGTTGAATTTTGATTGCGCTCGTGTCAGAGAAGCTAAAACAGTGCTGGTTGCGGGTTTACAGACGCCGACGTTGCGCAACTCTTGTTACCTTCAGAAGTGCTGATGCGCCGAGCGCCAATGGTGTTTCCAATTTCTCAATTGGTCGTAATTCTGCTCGGGTCAGCACACTGCGTTACAGTGAAACCCTGCGGCGGGGGCACTGCGAACGGGCGACGGGGCGGCAAAGCGAGAAGCACGTTTAAGATTTTGTCGCATGAAGAGATGCACACAATTCAACGCAGCGTGACATTACATCGAAAGCGCCGGTTTCCACAATTATTTCGGCCAATTTTTCCAACATTACCAAATTTTCCATTTACACTACTGTACGTCGTCTCTCGCCGATCTGGTCGTTATCAAACCAGTTGGTCTTCTGAAACCGCACACGGGGAACATGCAACTGCGGCATCATCTATGTATCATGTTACACTTCGATGGCTGCGCTACTTCAGAGCTTGCAGAAGGTGCTGACGTAGCGTGCTTTGTCTAGTTACATGCCAGCTTCTACATCTCATCTACCAATATACGTTTTTCTCCTCGCGCCTTGGTCGCTTGCTTCAATTACTGCTGCCAACAATATGAATTGTTGTAAACAATGGAGCGACAATGGCACAGTGCAAGTCCAAACTGCGAGTGTGGTGCAGCAGACGATAATGCTGTTGAGATTTGAGGGCAAATTGGCCACATGGAAAGTGTACCGTATTGTGCGGCTCACAAACAATACAAACCCTCGTCTCAGATCGGCCAGGTTGAGATACTTCGTTCCCATACTCTCCAGGCTGAAGACCAATCAGGCTTGGCAATTTCTGCGTAAACCTGTTGATTTTCTATTCTAGCCTTCCTATTGGCTGGTGGAGAAATTCACAGTGGCGGCGCTTTATGCAACTTGACCGATATGAAGACAAGTGAGTCTCCTTGTCGCGGCACACAACATACACTAACGCATTGCATAATACATTCCAACACTACAACTCCCAACAGTCACGTTCCACTACAACAACGACAGCAGACTTTCCATTTCCTTACACCTTACCGACACACTGTCACACTCTTCCATCAGCACACCCTTTTTTCGCTCATACGCCGACTTATCCGTCTTTCTGACCTCCCACGATTCCACGTCGCCTCCGATTTCTAGACATCATTACAACTCTGCAATCCAGTCCTCCAACGATACCTGTACGCAACGACCACTACTCATTGTGCATCCTACCCAGGTTTTTCCCCTCCGTAAACCATGAAACCATAGCCCATTGTTGTATGCTCTTGAGTCCATTGCCGTCGCCGTCACCAATGCACATCATTGCACCGGAAACCCCAGTCTCCCTTAACCTAGATCTTTGTCACTATATCAGCCACATTTTGAGAGCTACCAATATATCTCCAATTCCAGCGACCGAACCATCCGCTCCAACGCACCAAACTCGATTCGGTACCACATGATCTACTTTGGTCTACACTAGACTATGACCTGCAAAACCTCTACACTTGCCAAAAGTAGCACAGTCGACGGAGCTCGTCTCCAAACCCAATATGAAATTTAAACAAAATGTTCAATCACACGCGGACACCTTCGCAAACGAAGGATAGTTGCCAATTTCCCGGGAATTGAGCAAGAGTGAACATCTCCAGTTACGTGTTGCTAGACTCTAGCGATCCACATTTGCTTAATATCTAGTCAACTAACGACTTTGCTCTATTAGATAACCAGGTACAACACGTCTTAATGATCTTAAATTTTGATTTTGCTAGAAATAATACATACTGTCAGGATGCCATCCTATGGTCACCTGTCCGAACCGCCGTCCCGACTCCATCAACTCCGCTATGCTTACAGATAGAAAGACATTCTGAGTATTGAGAAAGGACAGACAAATATCTACCTCGTCTAACTCGTTTTGCACTGTCAGGATGCTAACTCTTCAACAAAGCACCCGACCAACAGTGTCGGCACGGAACGGACGTGGCACCTCAACATACCACCAGTAGCAAGAGCATGTATATAGTGGCAGATAGGATCAAAAGTAAAGAAGGGGGCATCAGTCTCTTACGTTCTAACAGGTTATCGACATTTTTTCCATCACCCTGCGCACCGATCCTCACGCAACGAAAATGAATTCCTTCTCGCTCCCAACGCTCCAACCTCAGAACGCATCTTACTGGCATCGCAATTTACAAGCCATAACACACGACCTGAAGCTCGAACACTTTCCTCGAAGCATCAACGACAGCGCCGCAAGACCCTGCAGAATTCACGAAATTCAAACGCCAGCAGGAACGACTCACACACATCATACTCTCCAGTCTTCCCCAGAGTATCATCGATCAACTGACTGACGAAAACCTCCAGCTCCCGCCATACTTCCTCACAAAACACATCCTCAATCATGTTCATGAACTCACATCTATCGACCACAGCATACTGGACTCAAACGCTCGCAGCATTACGCTACGAACATCAACGAAATCGACGACTAACATCGCGGAACACGCTCAAATGCGCCTCACCATGCGAAACGCCAAATTCCCACGCATCCACGAACAAGACACCACAATCCAATACATGATACAAGGCATCCAACACAACCCAGAACTACAAACCACACATGAAATCATGATTCAGACTCCACCCGCCACCATAGCAGAGTTCAACATACGCATCAAACGCGCCACAACCAACATACGAGCACGCAAGCTCACTAACAACCCCAAGAACCTATACTCCCTCCACAACAATCGCCACCTGCAACAACCCTCCCCAGCATTACATGAAACCCAGAGACAGGAAACTACACTACTACATGGAATCTCCGATCGAATCGCAACAATCCGCCACGTTGCGTTGGACAAAATAGTGCACCTACCACAAATCCCCCTATCACAGCGATAGAGAATGTAGTGCTCAACACGCGTCGTCCAAACACCAAGGCACACGAGATCACTGCATTCCCCAACAACTATGAAATCACATGGAACACGACCCACCCTTCCAAATCTACGAGGACAACTTAAAAACATCCGAATCTGAACGTAAGTTGATTGTACTCGACTCAGGTGCAGACCCATCACAATTAACCCCCTACAAAACGAATTAAACCATTATGTCACACCCAGTTCACAAAGACAGAGTTTAACAATAGTCACGCCGCTAACCCACTCTGGAACTGCAAAGATCAAGACACCAACATTGATGCTCAACATCAGTAACGCGGTCGTAACCCCAGAGCTCACCCATAACCTTGTCTCTGTGCACACCCTAGCCTCAAATCATGGACCCGTCACCTTCACTTCCCAAC
>JALQPE010000253.1:0-28731 GCA_030407315.1 Asparagopsis taxiformis
AAAAAATTTTTATTTTTTTTTGGACGCGGACGTTCATTTGTTCTAGTAAATCTCGGGGCCGACTAGGACCCGTACTAGAGAGACTGGACGTCCGCGTCCACTTCCGAAAACACAGACGGAGCATGTGCGGACCATTAAGCGCATCGGCTGAGTATAATACGTCTGCTGGAAGGTCACTCCGGAGGTCTGTGATGACTTCATCATTTGCGGGATGTGGATCGGCGGCCACGTGTACAGATAGTACAGCCTTTATTCCAATTTGAATTTCAGAGCTTGGATCCAGATTATTAATGATGCACGAATGTTGTCCAGGGTAGGCATTTTTTTGTAACACGGCAAAAACACGAGGATTTATTTGCGTTTAGATTTAGCTAATGCCACACGGTGCTTGTTTGACACAAAGTGTATGTCGTATGTGTTGCGATCTAGGAACTTTATCTTACAGATATGACACTGTAAGTTAGCTTGGGCAGATTCTCTAGCAGCTTCGACACGACACGATTATGCTTCTGTCCTGCGAGGTGCTGATTCAACTGGAATGAAGAGCTGAACTGGCGCACGCAAAGATCGCTGGAGTATGCACGTGTGTTAGATCGACGAAGTTGACGTTGAATTCGCGCAGTAGCAACACGGTGCGAATTTACGGACGGGCTGTCCGGCATCAATTCCAGACCTCTTGTCGTCGGTTGATTGGCTGAGGAATCCGGCGGTACGTATCGGAGGCATGCGCAGTGGTGGATTTAGTGGACTTTGCAGTGGGTGGTGGCGGCTGACTGACTCGTGTGATCCTAGATAGTGTGCGGTACGTGGTATGGCTGTATCTCACACCACTCTCTGATTCGTTTTCGGATTCCTCTGGAGATGAGTATTTTTCAAATTCCTTGCAGTCGGCTTCTGTTTGTGCTCGCTGTAAGGCGGCCCTGTTGGCCTTCTCACGCAGTACAGCAGGGTCATTGGCGGCGCATTTGATCGGCACTGTACGCGAGTTTACAGTAAATCCAGCTAGCAGATTTGATTTGAAAAATTGGCGCCAAAAATTGTTTTGAAAAAAAACACTTTTCAAGTATAATTTTGCTTTGTCAAACTAAATTGACCAGACTGGGAGTCCGCTGTAATTGAACACCCTATCAAACGATGTAGACGTAGTGCTAAGTATGGTAAAATTACCAGGAAGCAGTTTACTGAAATTTGTTCGAGATTTCTTGTAAGTCTAGACTGTGGGAAAACTTCCAAACATAAATTCCAGAAGTCAAAATTTCCGCTTGGTTTTGGCCTTTCTGAGGCCGAATGCTTCGGGACCGGCTGGTCCAGGAATGAGGTCCGACTGGGCCACACCAGTTCTGGGTGAATGGGGTCAGGATGCTTTAGTTGACAGAACACTTAATGTGGTTTGCGAGTTGTTGTCTGTGTCCGAATAGTAAAAGGTACCTAATATTACACACTTCTTATACTACTTAGCGTCTATCTCTAGCATAGTATTAAGAAGGGTTGCAACTAATTCGGAGTAGAACCATACGAATAGAGCTATCATTCGAATAATTAGACTACCATAGCATAAATTAGATGACTAGACATTGGAATTATATCTAGCAAGTAATTAGAAGTAGATGGAATTAAAAAATGGTCAATCACTTTGCGTGACTGGAATTCATACCAGTAAGCATGATTGGTCGACCGACCGACAGTATCTTACCCCAGTTTTAAGTTGACAAATTCACACCTTCATGTGTGGGAAAATTTCCAAAATAACAAATTCCAAAAATAAAAATTGATTTTTTCCACTTGATTTTGGCCTTTCAGAGGCCGGATGCTTTGGGACGGTTGGTCCAGAAATGATGTCCGACAGGGCCACACCAGGTCTGGGTGAATGGGGTCGGGGCACAAGGGGTGCTTTAGTTGACAGAACACTTTATCGAATGCTGGTAGTTGTTGTCTGTGTCTGAGAAATGAAGACTACCCTATCCTACTCCCTTCTTATACTGCTTAGTATCTATCTCTAGCAAAGTAAAATGAAGGATTAGGACTAATTCGAAGTAGAAAGTGAGTATAAAGCCGGTAATCGAACAATTCAACTACGATAGCATTAATTAGACTAGGTATAGTAATTCTATCCAGATAATAATTAGAACAAGGTTAGAATTAAAAGAATCAATCAATTTGCGTGACTAGAATTCATACCGAACCGTATGATCGGTCGGGAGACTGACAATACTTTCATCAATATAATAAATAGATCAGAAAATATGAAATCCATTGGAAATTATTAAACTTTTCAGTCTAAAACATTGTTTCTCATCCAAATTCACGCTCAGGGCTGCTAAGCAAAGTCAAATTGAGCGGTAAAATCTCAATTAAGCGATTTGCAGTTCTCTGATCGCAGAGATTCCTTTCAGCCATTTCATTTCCCTATTTCGATAGATTTAAACTATTTGAATCTAGTTCAGTCAAAATCAAAATCAGATTCCAGTTCCAGAAGTACTCTCTGCTAACTGAAAGCTAATTGTTATTACATTGAAACTTGAGAATTGGTAGATTTGAATTGGAGTGTGCAATATACTACTTTCAAGAATGGTTTAAGACTATTCTTTCCCCATAGTGGTATTCTCAGTTTTGTATGTATTTATTTATCATCCATTTAAAATTCAATGCAGCTACCAGTTACTGTTGGGTATCATCTCCTTGGAAACCTTCTCAACGGCTCCAGACTACCCTATGTTCAGCGTCATGAAATTATTTTAGTTTTTATGCACGTCTTCCGTAGGCTCAGCGCTGCTGCAGAAAACGTACACCTCACTGATAGTTTTCAAGAAGTTAGATTCTGATCTCTTCCTATACCATGGTTTTTGGCTTCGGGAGTAACTCTATAATATCTAAATCTTAACTTCTCACACCCAGAATATGCTACTCAGATCTGGCAACATCCACACATACTTTGACTTTTGCGGCAGATAGATTCAATAAGTTGATATTTTTTCCTCCGCAGGATCGTATCAGTAATTTACTACATCCCTTCGGTATACTTATAAGTTCCGTCGAAGTATCATCGACCTCCAGTACTATTTTTGCATTCAAATCTTTAGAGAGATTCAACATATGAATTTCAATTTCTGCATTGGTACTTGTTTTTAATGTACGACGGGAATACGCTCCAGGGAGTATTCTGGTGATTGTCATCACAGTCTGATGAAAGATAAAATAGCTTTTCCCACTATATATCACTCTTTTTTTGCTGACTGATTATGTGTGGTCAATCTATCTTTGTGTTTATCTTTCTTTGAATCTTGTTTCCCTAGAGATGATTCATAGTTCTTCCAGTCCCACCCGTATTTATGTAAAGCTCTTGCCATCTAATATATTTCATTTCGATTACGGAAAGATAATTACCGTACCGTTTTGCATACCCGAGCCACTAACCCGACCTACAGACTCGGGTCTGTTGCTCGGGCCGGTGGCTCCGATCGTGGATTGCACTTTTTCGCTGCTTGAAGAAAAATATTTCATGTCTCTGGAAGCTCTGGTATGCCCGATTCCATGACTGACAGTACTTCTATACAACAATTGCAGCGCAGGTAGGTTCCAAAATTGACTCGGAATGGAAATGGAATATATTGAATCTCAGAAGCAAGAAATGATTGCTTTGAAGTCGAATTTGGATATTATATCTGGGAGACAGTATTGTAAATTTATGTTCTATTAATATCCCCATAACTGTTAATTTTCTAGTCTTACAATTTTAAAGTATGACTACAGCTTTAAAATGACGGAATATATCACAACACATATGAAATTTAGAGAAATATCTGAAACGGCAATTGAATAGCGTGACCCAGTTGGCTTCGACATACTCCTTTGGAAACCAGTTGATAATCATCCATGATAGATGTAAATGTCAAATAACTGTCTTTGATATGAATCATAGTATGAGCTCCCAACAGGGATAGAGGAATGCTTTTTCCGTCGAGCAGGTCTTGATGCTTCAGTTCATTCACCATTAGGACTTGTAGATGTAAGAAGGATGTTCCTAAGCTAGACCTATTCCACACATGGAGGTTCTCTGGAGTACATGTGAAAAAACTCACTGTTCAGAAAACACTTTCGTGTTCGTCGGAATATAGTTTTATAAAGTATCGTAGAGACAAATGCCAAGTAACACAAGCCGAGACAAGGAGACGAAATACACGAAAACGAGCCAATGTGCTTACATTGCGTGAACGCACAGGAAAAATGCTACGGAAACAGTTCCTGAAATGCCACTGCGACGAAGGCAAACCACGACTTCAATAGATACCTAGCAAACGAAGCGTAAACATCAAAGACAGCATGCACCCACGCGCGATACTGGAAACAGACCAGTATAACTTAAGCAAGAATCGGAATACGTAGGAAGTCTGTGCATACAACCGCAGCTTGCATAATGATATCCCACGGACGAGAACCAGCCACAGCGTGGCGCCGCTCAAGAAAAGACCATCGTTATGGTTAAGTTGGTCACCACGAATGAGTCTTTACGAAGAGTCGAGAATAATAAGAAATGGGGTCAGTATGCAGCGAAACGTTGGTAAACGTATGTAACGGTGATACCTGAGCGTGCGAGAGTATTCTCAATTCCCGAAAGTTGAGATGTGCGTCGAAATTACCATCTTCAACGCCGATAGGTCCCTAGGAGGAATATGGATAGCAGAGGGATAGTATTCAGAGACCAAAGTGAGTGCACCGTTTTCTTGAAGTGGAAAAGGAGCTTCGCAAGAGTAAATTCTATTTCGGAAACCAAAATAGCTTCCTGAAAACAATTCCATAAACTATTTTCGATCATTATGTGGGACTAAACGGGCGGTTAGACGCAATAACTCTGGTAGCCGCCCAAACGTCTCGAGTCGGTGTCAGATGGTCGGCTTCGCACTCCTGGCTTCTACGGACTCAAGAATTTGAAACTATCTTTGGTAATCTGACCATTGGCAGTTAACGCAAAGATTCGTTTGCGCTACTACAGATACCCATGCTACCGAGGCTCAGCACCCCGTTAGGGTGGCTTTATCGCTTTGTGGATTTTCTACTCACTACAATCCCAACGTCAGGATATACCCTATCAGTCGTGAATACTAAACTACGCTTCGTGACTTCTGCAGGTCCACTTTTGCAATTTCTCTTGTCATAAAAATATTGTAATACATGCGGTTATATAAGTCATGTAGGAAAACAGGTATGGCCACTCCAAAAAAACCTACAATTGTTGTTTCCAAACACATAAGATTTCTTAAAATAGTAACTGACAGTATGCATGACCAAAACAATGGACAGAAAACAATCTCATCTTCGATATTCGTTCGACAATTATGTCTAGGTGATAAACATACCGGTGAAAGTCAATTTATTCCTTATTCCCTTCATTTTGAAGGACCATTCATTTCAGTTTGACTCAAGCCACTGTCAGATTTTTCGTGATTCTGCCTTCGAAAGTAATTCTTACCGTTTCAAAATCGTTATGGAGTTCGATAGATTAACAGTGAGCAGTATAGAGATATTCTGGGGAACTTTTTCGATCAAAATACGATTCCATGAACTTTCAACTAGTTTGGAGTCTCGGAATGGTTATAGATGTACGAATCTTCGAATAGTTGTTCCACCTAAGTGGATAGCCCAATCATTTGAAAGAATGGAGTGAATAGATTCGTACACGAATCGATGATTGATAAAAGTGAATCATAATCGATTATAATTGAGCAAGTGTACTACCGAGTATTTAAAATACTCATTCTATCACAAAATAATTTTGCACGAGGAGCTTCTAGATACGTGGGATACTTTCCTAGGAAAATCCACTAACATACACGCTCGCATCGCTGTCCTGAAATCAGTGTCTTGGAGCATGCACGCGTCAGCTGATATGATTATGGGTTACATGATTTCAGATCAGTACCTTCGAATGGCATCATTTCCAGACACTTGCCGCAGTTTTTCTTGTCACTGTAGAGAAAGAATACCAGACTCACATACACCTGGATAGAACACGGCGTGTATATAACGGGAATCAGATAAACATAGGATTCATCCGAAGGAGCCCAGAGCTGAAAGATAAGAAGGGATAAATTGTGTTTGATAAGCCACCGAAACGAAGAGTTTATATATCCATCAAAGCATAATATCATTCAACGAACAATGTCAACTTCCGGAACCATTTTGGGAAGGAATAACCGTCGTTTATTCAGATCAAATCCAACTGGACTAACTGAAATTCATATTCTCAATCTTTCGAAACGATCGAAAGCGAAAGTAATGGTGAGGGTTGGTGAAATCTCAGCTGAGTTTTTAACCTTACCGAAAGGATGTGATCAGACACTTCTTCGTCAATGCAGAGGAATACACATACAGGTCACAAATCTAAATGGAATTCCCATCAAAGTCTGGATAGATACGACGTCGTCAGAGTAATCAAATATCATACACTGATATGGAAAAGCACTACGAGATATTACAAACCCAATAACTGAATGCTGAGAATGGAAGCACTAAGCGTAGAAAAGTACTTGAACCAAATAAAGATAGAGTTTGTTATGTGACATAAACCAGGGCGTAAATCTTCCGCTCTTTGCCTTGTAGAAAGCTGTGGTCTACGCAAAACTATTGGGGTGCCTTCGAGCGGTTGGAGAATGATCTTAAAAAGGTAAAGGATAATTTTCGCTATTCAGACAAAAGTTGATTTTGATTCGAATAGAGGGATCAACTTACGGTTAGCCTGTATTGGATTGCAATAGAAAAATCCAGCCAAACTATATTAAGCGTACTTGAAGATTTTTCGATTAGATTGGAAGCAGACTGAGCAAAGACTAACGTCTGAAGTCGATAGTTTTCGTAATGAATAATATTAAAGTGAGGATAAATCACTCGCCCCGTCAAGCTTAAGAAATATTTCAGTTCCTATAACTATCACTCATATATACAGTATCGAAGGAGGAGAAATTTACCCGTATTCATGCATTCTAAGTGTATCGACCACAGTTATGGAGCACCTATTTGCGACAGTGGATACAAAATTCCCCCAATAAACCAATCTATCAGAAACGTAAATGGAAGAATGTAGAAATAGGAGGATTTGATACAGAGAAGGGCATACAAAGAAATTACAAAGTAGCAGCCATAAAATACAAAACATTACTCTGTTTCGAGCTCCTACGGCAGGAAAAATTTCAACAAAGGTTCAATAGATTTGCAAATATATTCAAACTGTAAGAATTCTAGAAATCTTTGTATGCTGTGCTGTAAGAAAATAGTGAAATTGAAATATCCTGTGGTACGGTATGTTTAGTTCTTTACCAATTCAAAACGATTTTCCTTTTCTCTGAAACTCGGCCCTGTCCTGAATCTCAGGTAATTTGGCATCAAAGTAGGAATAGGGCAACGTCGCACAGCTAGCAGTACATCTGCAAGTGGTGATGCTTTTCTGGATGGGCCCTTTTCCATGGGACCTATGTCCTATTGTACGCTTCACTATCCGAATCCTTACTTGCTGCCCACGAACTCGTACCTTCAGCATGGTCACACCTTCCATTTCACAGATCTTCCCGATCGATACTAGCAAGTTGCTGTCATGGTTGTAATGTAGCATTGAAATATATCAACCTTCCGTTAATTTAACATCCGGTAATATTTTCTGGGGATACCCTGCCTGCTCGCCACGGCGAATTGGTAGAATACACATTTCTCATATTACAGTTTTCACCCTGTTGCTACATTGCTTCCTGCCAAGCGTAAGCCGTAAGCGGCGCTACACCCTTCACCTACTACTCAATATTGTTTTGGAAGAAATCCAATATTAGGCAATTCAGGAAATTATATATCCGTTATTGGCAAAGGGGCATGTGATAAGTGAGGTACTAGCTCAGGACAACTGAGCTTCATATTTTCAATAAATATCAAATACTGTTCCCAGGAGTTTTGAAAATCCATTGTAGGTCAAGTTTCTGGACCAAGTACACTACAACCACACTTGTGAGGACTCCATTGGCATAAAAAACTGCCAGCCACCGCCGCCGTCACACTGTCACACACCACACCAGTCCACGTGGCGACACGATTCATGGCACGGTGCGTTTCACCAACGTACCAAACTGACAACCCTACTTTGCAGATACGCCGCTGGTATGTTCATGACCAATAGACATTTACAACACACATTCGCCTTCTTCTTTACCCCGCTGTCGGTTGGACTCTTTGTCGCCCATCAATGCGGAGCTTCTCAGTTGCCCCAACACACCGATGCATTGGGTATTTCACGAGGAAAGTTTTGTGAAGAATGTTGGTTGAAGGAGATGAAGACATTGACGAACAGTGTTGTGTTTTAGCTAATGTGTAAAATAGCCGGGACGCGAGTGGCGTGGCTGAGAGAGAAGGAGATTGCGAAATTGGCGTACACGAGGGGCGGGAAAAGTAATTCGTTCGATGAGGATATGTTTGTTGAGCAATTTAGAATGATTTGTTGCATTGTGAGACAAAGTCGACGTGAGAGATAGAAGGCGTTCTTCACCGAGGCGAAGGGACAGGACGATCACGTGTTGATATTTCACACGATGGACGTGGTGCTCGGCGAGTTGAAACGGCGCGGTCTGGAGGCGCGGAAGAACGGTGATCAGGAGGGGCTGGGTGACTTGTTTCGAGAAGAAGCGGGAGGCTTTGTGATGGAAGAGGAAACGTTTATAAGAGCGGCAGATAAAGTGTACCATGGGTGATTAGCAGAGAATGAACATGCATGACTGATGGCATTATATGTGCTGTGCTCAATTTATTGAATCCCTATTTGGCCATCGATGGACATCAACACCACGTCAGTAAACAATGCCGTCTGCACAATCTACCTTAACCATCTTTGTCAGCTCCAATGATTGTATTTCCCTCCTCGCGAGCCGGCGCGTTTGCTAGCACCGCAATAGTCACCGTGCCACTCTGTTCATCATTTTTGAGAACGTCGTGCGCCGCACGAACGAGTTGTTCCAGTCTACGCAGTTCCTTGTCCTGTTATTCAATGGCACGATGCAGCGCTTCAAAGTCGTCCGATGTAAGTGCGCTACTTTTTGACCGTACCTCACCGCCGGAAATAATGTCTGAAATATCGCCCTGTAAGCTCTCCAACGCCGCCGAAGTCGCGTTTGCCGCTGTGCATAGACAGCCGGATCAAGCACAGTACTGAAGTGTTTACTAGACTACAGACCCTACCGACCTCGTGCAAGTACGGAAATTATGTGAAACATTTCTACATCTCGAGCATCGCTGTTTCCGTTTAACACGGCGCTCTATGGATCCGACAATCCTTCTCTTTCTAGGTCTTCCTCGCGGCGGTGGAAGAACAAGTGGAAGATGCATCCCATATGTTCTTGGTATGGACAAAAGTATGCTTATGAGAGGTACTTCGTAAAATGGGAGGTCTGAGTACTGTTCTTTGTAAAGTTTCGTGCTGTCATACTTGTCCAAGAGCGACTTGAGGTCAATTGACCCTGCATTGCACACTTGCGCTGCATGAATACAAGGAAACGAAATCGCAGACCACTTACCACATGAGCAGGTTCTAGACTCTGTATCCACGACATAGCTTACAAGATGGCGGTGTCTAGAGCGAACAATCCCGACGGTTTGTGAGCTATTTGTGAAAGTGACGCCGTTTCCAGATTCACTAGCTTCTGCATCTAGGATCTTAAGCTTATTTGAAACAGCAGAAACTAAATCACTTTCTGCAATCTCAAATGCTTTTCTCGTGCTGATTAAATGGCGTTTCTGGTCTGTTTCAACAAGCAGAACGAAAGCAGTAACAATTGACGCTTTTCGTGGCGCCATATTGGCATTATTCATCAACTCAACCCCTTGTGTCGTAGATCTACCATACATTCCACCTCTCAAGAGTGGGAACTGCTCCTCAAATGGTATTTTAGATACATAATCTCTACCTTTTTGGGTGAACTGCAGAGTCAATGTACGCAGATCTGCTTCGCTGAAGCATTTAATTGCTCCTGCATATATCTTCTCGGTCGAGCTGTCGGCATGCTTCAGTATGTTCGCACGCCTGTGAACAGAACAGAGGAACTGTTTCGCACATGGCAGGAACTTCTTGATTGCACTCTGCGCACCCTTGTCTTGATCGGTAACGATCCGTGTGCAAGGTTTGTTAATATCTAGACAAGCGGATGCAAACTCAAGAAACATGTTCCATGTCCTACCACATTCATTGTCGGCGACCAGCATGGAACACAGGAGGACTTGTCTTCGTCCAACATCACTGCCGTACAGCGAGAAAAGAGTTCCTTTTGTTGGTCCCATGCAATGTGCAGCATCTGCACTGTACAATGGAAGCAATTTAGGGATCATAAGTCGTGCTACAGACGGTGAGTAGAATGTAGCATACAGAAATGATGTCCCTGGCTTCACAGAATGCTCTAATCGATCTCTGAGCGATTCTAAATCGATCACAGAACTGGCACTGTGTTTCCCATTGTTTTCACGTGCAATGCGCAACGTGCCTTCTATCATTTCCCGCTTGGTCATGCTTACATATTTCGCTTGGTGTCCATTGGATTTGAGCATCTTGATGTATTCAGGGAGCCTGGCCAATATTTGCATATCAATTAAGGCCTGTTCTTCGTTTGTAATAGCAATTGTACGATAAACGAAGCGGATAAGTCTGATCTGGTGTATGGTGCAAATATGCTTCTCACTTCCATTAAATTGAGAGGTAGTCCTGCAATAGCTCTTTCCTTGAGTATTGGGGATAACATTGGTGGTGTGTAGGCGGTTTTGCCCATTCTAGTGTTCAATTCTGGAAATCTACAACAATGATTAGTCCAATGGCGCACTTTCCAGTTTTGGTCCTCTGTTTTGCTGATTCGCACACGGAAAGGGCAACTGGGGCTGACACAGCGAGCAAAAAGCTGTTTATTGTTGAATCGGGGGTGAAAACCACTTTTCTTGTCTGGTAGAAAGCAATGCCTCCGATTGGACCACTCACTATACTCACACATAGCAAGTAGAGCTTCATCGCGATTACTGAACATCTGTCCGATGAATAATTCGCAGTTATGGAGCTCAGCGAGTTTGAGTGGCGTACCACCCCTCCATTTACTTTCATCTCGACCAAATGGTTCCTGCAGTAGATCGGATAGTGATGGAGGGTTTGTTCTGATTGGGACTAATGCTTGAGTCTGCTTTTGTCCCATTGTGTAGGTATTGCTCTGAAGAACACACTATTCGAAAGTGTCTCTGACTGCCCTTTTATTGTAATCTTCCTAGAGGAGAAGTGCTACCTGCATGTACTGACATCTACCCATTCAACGTACTATTCCGAGGTTCTTCGTACCTTCGTTGTGTTGGGGCAACTGAGAAGCTCCGCATTGATGGGCGACAAAGAGTCCAACCGACAGCGGGGTAAAGAAGAAGGCGAATGTGTGTTGTAAATGTCTATTGGTCATGAACATACCAGCGGCGTATCTGCAAAGTAGGGTTGTCAGTTTGGTACGTTGGTGAAACGCACCGTGCCATGAATCGTGTCGCCACGTGGACTGGTGTGGTGTGTGACAGTGTGACGGCGGCGGTGGCTGGCAGTTTTTTATGCCAATGGAGTCCTCACAAGTGTGGTTGTAGTGTACTTGGTCCAGAAACTTGACCTACAATGGATTTTCAAAACTCCTGGGAACAGTATTTGATATTTTATTGAAAATATGAAGTTCAGTGGTCCTGAGCTAGTACCGCACTTATCACATGCCCCTTTGCCAATACTGGAAATATGATTTCCTGAATTGCCTAATATTGGCTTTCTTCCTATCGTTTTTCGTCTATACAGAATGTATCCTCGAAACCTACATCTGAAGATTGTGAGGTTCTCGAGCTGGTGAACCTTTCCGAGACGATACGCATCTGTCTCATCATATGGATTTCAAATGTTGAACCACCCAATCGTGGCTGCGAAAGATACGAAGATTAAACGGTGAAATGGCCGTCTGAAGAGGCTCCAATGCGTTGTGAACTTTATTATCTTATCATATGCTTCTGGAATGGGTAAGGATGGTTCTAGTTCCATCTATTTTTACTGTCCTATAAGTTGATCAAATGCTCGCATAGCGAGAATTTAAAAATTACAGACCGTGTTCCGGCGCCAACTGCCAAGCTCCAGAAAAATCATTAATGGAAAATAGCACGTGACGAAGAGGGCAACGTCGACTTACTTCTGGAACTGCTGACCTCATTTGTCCATCGAGTGGCCTCGATTTTGATCCATAGGCAGGGACATTAACAACAGTTTTATCATGCCACCAATAAATTGAACATTATTTTAGGTTTTTCTTCCGTAGTTCCACTTTGTTTAATACCTGTATTGCATAGGTTTTGTCGATTCAGCAGAGGGTAGCATTCTCTGTAAGCCGAATTGGTAAACCACCTCGAGGCGTTCGAGCCCTTCTATCCTGGCAGCCAAACCAGGGTGTAGGGTGGTAGAGCAAAGGCGAGTCGCCTGTACTAATTTTGGCTGTAAGGCCGAACAGATAATCCTTACAGAGTCTATTGGTAACATGGTGAGTTATGGTGTCATATCGAAAGGATGTTAGTTCCCCAGCCCTAATAGAGAAAAAGGAAGGGCACCAGGGCCGTAAAGGATGAGTTCCTGGTGGAAGAGGACACAAGAAGATGTCCGCGTGTGTTAAATAGGGAAGAGGAAACGGGGCCCTACATAATAATATATCTGCTGGTTTAGCGATGTAGAAAGCCATAGGCTTATAGGTAACTCTAAGGCCGATCTTCGAGGAGCCGTTAATATGTCACGAGTACCGGTAGCTATAAGCTGAAGAGGAACGGAAAAATCTAGGATGCGAGCATAAAAAAGGAGCACTTAGAACGGGGAGAGATCCTGAAATAATGAAAGCGAACAGTTAATTCGTAGCATCAGTTTACCAGGTAGCGGAAAGAAGATCACCATCGGTGGGCATTTGTAAGGGGTTTGCTGTTACAGTGACGCATGAAAGTGAAATTGCAGTAGGTAGAAAATACTCAAAGCGTGAAAACCACCATACAGGTGTCCCGCGCCTCGGTAGCAAGGGTAGTTGTGGTAGAGCAAGTGGGTCTTCGTGTCAATCGCCGATCTAGAGGTTACCACATAGATCTCCCGGTGATGTCAGGTGAAGGTTGGGATGCTCATCTACGGAATGCGTATGGATGGATCGAATGACGTAACCTGTCGAGCGGTATAGCTCAACCTGATTCTTCCTAAAATGATAGAAAATAGAAATGCAAACATTGTTCAGTGGAGTCGTAAATTACTCGTTTGTTTAGGATGCCTCTAGAGGCTTAAGCATTCTTGCTATTCCAGAGGCATTTTTTACTTTTCTAAGTTACTGTAATTGCTTAAGCTAGGTAGAATGATACAAATAAATATCCTTGGGTGCATTAAGTTGAGCCCTACACTACGGTGTTGAGAATGAAAACAGACAGTAAATTTACTGTCTGAGACAGTAAAAATTACTGTCTGGCCAAGACAGTGCGCGGAGACAGTAAAATTTACTGTCTGGAAATTTCAGAATACTGCTGCAGCAGTAAACTGGCACGAAATCTGGACAGTACCAAAAACAGTAAAATTTACTGTCCAGAACAGTAAATTTTACTGTCCGGAAGTGTTGCCGCCAGACAGTATGTGCAGACAGTACATTTTACTGTCTGAGACAATACATTGTACTGTATTACTGCACTGTCTGGGGAAATCTGTAGACAGTAGTGTAGATAGCAAATTGTATTGTCTGCGGGTAGTACCGTGCATTGTTTGACAACACTGTCTGGTGGAGTGGACTTAGAGGAAATATGGAGCATAGTGTTGGTGTGAAGGTAAATATTGGAATGGTGTGTGGTATACGACTATATTAATTGTGATGGTGCTTTACAGATAGTTGGGTGCGGGGAAGCTAGATGCTGAATAGGACGTTGGAGAAAGGAAGATTGGGAGAACAGAACATATCTGGTTTGTCTCACCGTAAGGAGAGAATGTACATAGTAGCTATAATATGTTGAGTTTAGCATTTCAAATTATACCTATCTATCTTTGCATTGAAAGTGTCTAGTAGGAGACGTCAGTCTGGTAGCGAGGTGTGGTATGCACAGGACGTGGGTGGTGGCAAAGGAAAGAATACGCACCATCCACCACTAAATTATGAAAAATAACCGTTACGGAGCACTGGGAAGCATTATTATTATGTAGAGTAGACCAGGATGGATGCATCCACTGAAATGATATTTGCTACAACACTGCTGTACTAAGCGTGACATCCTTCAAAGCAATTCTCCTTTTAGCAAACTCCAATTGCAAGGTCAAGATGAATCCCGAAACCTCCGTAAGCATCGCCGCATTTTCCGAAATAACGCGTGAGGGCTTTTCGAACATCACTGCAGAGTTGAAAGCCCTGAGTGATAAAATGGATGCCGTCGAGAAGAGCACCATTCAATTACGCGAGACTCTCGGAAATGTCGCCAAGACTGTCTCCATGCTAAACACCGATATGCAGGAGGTCAAGAGCATCGTCGATGGGCTTCTGAGCCAGGGACAAGGACATCCGAAGAAGATCGCCTCCGAGAAGGACAGGGAACGTCTCCGCATTGCGCAGGATGCGGAGAAATCGTTCACGTTCGAAATGGTGTGTGCTGTGCTGTGTGCTGTTGTTCCAACGTACACGAAGGCAATGGTGGATAAGAGGGATAGGCATTTCAACGGATGCCAGCTAATCAATACGCTGATGTTCGCCAGGCAGAGCAATGAGCGAAAGGATGTGTTCAATAGGACGCTTGCCGGCCGGAACCACATTGAATTGCGCTGCCAAGTTGTGACCTCTTTAATCAAGAATACGTGTCAAAACAATTCTTTCAGAGAGGGAGGAGACCGTTCCAGCTCCAATGGAACGTCGGAAGGTATCGAACGGTGGAGGGCGCGGGGGTATGTGACTACCGGGACCATTGAGGAGACAATTCGCGGAACGGACTCTGCTCGCATGGATGGAATGCATGGGACGTCCGAGGGAAGTGATGGGGCCGCTCGAAAGCAGAAGCGAAGAAAGGTTGGAGACAATGGGCCGTTGCACAGAAAGGAGGTAGGCATCACTGTGACGAAATCGGCACTCACAGCAGTGACCGGGTTTATGAACAAGTCCAGAGATCATGTGCGAAACCGGTTCATCCGAGATCTTGGATTCGTTCTATACAGTGGGTTTCAAGGTTCAGTCCGAATGGAGCATCATTTGCACGACGGTGGGCTGGACATTGAGTCAGTTCCAAGTCTGTACTCGGCGCAGAGGAAAATGAATGCAGCGGAGCGTGCAGCAATGGATGACAAGAATATGAAGATTCTTCGCGACTTCATTGCGTGCGAAAAGAAATGCTATTCAAAGTCGAGTACGAAGTTCAAATAATTGGAGAACCGGACAAGAGGTTTTTGACTAGGAGGATCAATTTAGTAGAGGTTGCACTGAACTTTGCAGTCGCCTACACGCAATGTTCTGATAAGAACATGTTCCTGCGACGTTCAGAATACTCCTTGCAATTCATCTACATACTTGCATACGGGTTCCGAACGATTTTGAAATTTCAAAGTGGAACAGAGGTGGAAGGAGCGCAAATCCGGGAAATCAATGAAGCAGTGAAACTGCTTCTTCCCGGGGAGCGGGTGAGTAGTCGGTTCATGAATGAGGAGGTTTTGACTATATCGCGTGATAGATATGAAGAACTGAACGTAGACGATGGGGGGGAATCAGTGCTGGAGGAGAGCTTCAGGTCTATGGAAGAGGACGGAGGAGATGCAGAATATGTGAAGGTATTCGTCGATGATGAAATCGAGAATGAAGGGGAGTAGTATCGGATGAAACCAGTTTCGGTGTAGTAGACGAAGAATGAAGAAATAAAATTTCTGTTGAGGTGAATTTTGTAATAGATGGAAGTAGATAGGTGCGAGACATCAGGAAACCAGTCAGACGATAGTGTCAAGTCGAAGGAACAGCGCAGAGACAGGTAGTGGAATAGTCGAAGTAGGAAGGGGCGAGGGTATCCGTCTTTACTAGAAATTGATGGCCACAGGAGCTCTAGAATGGAATACCCAGGAACAGGATAACTACGGATAGGTGTGCTTTATCATTTTTGCTCCGGACTGCAGGTGGCAGGTGGAGGAGAGGGTGGGTGGGTAGTGTCTGAATCCGCATTGAAGCCAAGACGAGAGATAGCCTCATAGCCAATGTCTTCAAGCTCCTGGCATATAGTAGTACCACTGAAAATACAGCAAGGTAAGCGTAGATGTAGTGTACCAAACGTCTCTGCGGTTGATAGAGGCTGGAAAGTGCTGTAACAAGCTCGGCGCTGAATACGTCTCCACAGTAACGAAAACGTTGCTCCATAAGTAACAGTAGCCTTATCACGTAGGTGGAAAGAGTCCACGATGCTAGACTGTGATAGTTGGCTAAGACATAGGGGATGTAAAAATGTATTGTTGACATGGTCAAACTCGTAGGAGTCTCTGCAAAGAACTGTCATACGTTGGTCTGGGCTGGACAGGACGTAAGCAGATGAGCCGACGAGAAATGCGGAAGAAGGAGCATCATGAGAGCAGTCAACGTCGACTAGATTTCCTAAAATTCGGACAATCGATGAGCTGCCTCCATCGCGTTCCGCCCTGCTCTTCACCAATATTTTCTGGAACCCGTGTTGCGAGGTACCTATGGAGTCACATAGTGCCTGAAAGGTGGGGAAAATGATGGAAAGATCCGACTCATTTCCAGAGGGAAAGGTGATGTCCTCAAAGGACGGCAGGAAGAGAACATCACGATTCTCTTTCGCCTTGCATTGAATGGCAATAGTGCGGAATTGAGCAAGGGAGCAGTCAGCCTGTACTCTGATTTCTTCTTGCGATGTTTGTCGCATTCCCCTGGAGTGCTCGGATTTTGTCATCCGGAGGGAGAGGGGCTTGTCCGTGTACACACCAAGCTTCTGAAACAGAATGCTACATACAGTCAGAGCAGAGGAGGTCATGGAGCTGTTGGAATCGAATGGAGGGGGAAGAGGATGTTTGGCAGCTGACTCCAGCTTTTCCAATCTTGCCAGCATTTCTGCTATGGTCTTCTTCATTTGATCCGCAGTGCAATCTTGAAGGATGCCGCGGTGGCGGTGGCGAGTGTGGTCAATGCCGTAGTCCGGGTCTCTCTCTGCTGGGGATGCAGGTGAGTCCATACTGCGAAGCTCACCACTTCGCCACGGGAGAACCCTTCCGGAATCCTTGTCGACGAGCTCGTTACGATCTGAAATCTTGACTTGAGAAAGGGTAGAGTCGAAACCATATTCAGCTTTGTATTCGAGCAATGCATGGAGGAATGGGTCTGTTTCGGTCTTGACCTGAGTAATTTCCTTGACGATTGCAGACCACCACACAATTTTTCGTTTCCTCCCAAACGGCCGAAGTTCCCATTGAACTTCTATAACGTCGTTTGGAGCGAGAGGAAGCATGTTGGGATAGCTATGGGATAGAATTGTTGTATTAGTGAAAGCCTAACCGTTACCTTCTGCTAAAGAGTAGTATATACTAGGAGGATTGGAAAGGTCCAGAAGAGATGTTTAGGTGGTGTAGAAATAGAATGGACAATTGACAAAATTGACACGTCAGTGTGGATGATGTCTGCCATGAACTGATTGCAGCATAAAATTTGATGTGAATAATCGTTCTAGAAGTGAATGTCGGATGCATACGATTGGACTACAAAGATACGCTTAGAGATGTTACGGGGCCCAATAAATTGCATGGAAAAATATTTTGAGTATTACTTTAGTATTACATTGATTATTGAGCTAACAGTCGATGTAGTTATCTTGTAAAGGTTCGGACAGGGGTGGAAAGGAAACAGCCACCGAAGTGCTACCACTCGCTGACACTTTGTTTTAAACAACCAACTTCTGCTTTGCGCCACCCTGGTCAAGCAGCAACCAACTATCCCTTTCTTAAAAACTCTACCTTTGTTCGCCATGGAAGGAACGTTCCACAATCACGGTGAAAAGCACGACGGATGGGTGTTCATCGACCCCAATCAAGTCAGCAAATTCGTATCGATTCGCGATGTTGATGCAAGTCATGTGGAAGCGCTCATGGAGAGCATTCGCAACAGCGGTTATGACACAGCTCATCCCGTGACTGGCAGGTTTCGAGAAGGCGTTCTGGAGATATTGGATGGAGCGCACCGCTGCATGGCAATTGTACGTGGAATGGAGAAGGGCGTCTTTCCTCCTGGCGTTACGATTCCTATGCGAGAAGAGTCTATCGTGGCGGACACCAACAGCAGTACTGCTGTTGTGCTGGACCGTGTGAGAGCGACGACATCCAACGACATTGCAGGCCTGCAAAGGCGCATGATGTTTGTTGAGTATCTGATGATCGCCGTTGATCTCAGAGACGAGTACTGGGTCCAAAAAGGAAAGGACAAGTACGCTCATATTTCGTCTGTGAGGATGGCCGATGTGTTGGGCTGGATCAAGTCCTGCGATCCAAGCGGCCAAATTGCTTCAAGCCTGAGTGGTAAACCGCAGTACAGCTCATGCATGTCTATCCTGGCTGTGCTTCGGCCGTATCACCGAGCAGAAGATTCGAGTGCGATTGATTTGCGTCTGTGGCAAATGTTTTGTCATGCATGGGGACTCAATGCAGAGATGGGTGATTCTCCGAGGATGGTTGAGTTTCCGAAACAGGTGGGGGTGACTAGTTCTCGTGCCGTCGAAATGTTTGGCAAGACACCCCGCGGAGAATTGTCCTCTCCACTGAACCGCGAACTGCTTTCGAGCAGGTACTTTCTAGACGGCGCTACATCCGACATGCAAGATTCTTTGCAGGCTAGCCAGAAGCGGTTCAGGAGGCTGATGGTTATGATGTGCCAGTGTATCTTGGCTATTCGCAGTAAGGAGATGGGCAGTGCGCCATCTAGGCGGGCCAGAGCCACATCCGGGGCCATTGGTGGTGGTGGAATGGTTGGAATTGCAACATCCAGTGCGCAAGCCAACCAGCTTGGATTTGTTGTCGACCGTGTGTTAGCTGCGTGGGATACCGGGGCAAGAGTGT
Source organism: Asparagopsis taxiformis (assembly GCA_030407315.1). Lineage (NCBI taxonomy): Eukaryota > Rhodophyta > Florideophyceae > Bonnemaisoniales > Bonnemaisoniaceae > Asparagopsis > Asparagopsis taxiformis. The sequence goes on from JALQPE010000253.1 coordinate 19,091, forward strand.
TGGGGTATGAGGATGTTGAATCGATGTGCTGGCCGTTCATGGTATTCGATCCTGCGAGCCTTTGCTTCAGGTCACTCCCGAATCGGTCTGATGGCTGCGCGGTCGAGGAGCATCGGAAAAACCTGACCATTGTCCCGAAAACTGTAGACAGTGAAAACGGGTTCTGTGCCGACCTTCCAGTGGCTGTGGATGCAAGGCTGCGATCATTGACAAGCGCCTTCCTGCTGTCGATACGCCAATGTGTCACTGAGGTGAATGTGTTCGCCGAGCGTGGTCAGCTGATGCAGAGACTTCGAGCCTTGCTTTTCGACACTCCTGACAAGTTCGGATTGAACTCGTTCATGCGAGCCAAGTTGAACACGTCTCATGCCCTGGATGGTCAGAGGAGGCTGAAGGCTTGGTTATTGCGAACCCGAGAGCAACGAAAGCTTCCTCTGACCATGGATGAGTTGCACAGTCTTGAGGATACGCCCGAGCCTGGCATCCTTGAAGGTGCACCTGCGCAGATGGAAATATCCGCAGCAGTGCCAAACAATGGCAGCGAGGATATAGAAGAGGATAGTCTGGAGCCACAGAGGAAGAAGGCTAGGCTGGAGCGCGGTGGTGGAGAGGACGATAATGCGGCGGTTGCTAGCGAAACAGCAACAAGAGAAGGTGCGGCCGAGGATGACGCTATGGAGGTTGACACTGTATCGCCTACAGAAGCACCGCTCGTTGACGTCGGAAAGGAATCCAAGCCGGAATATGTCACCAAGCTGGAAGCTGTGATGGGGCGTTACATTCACACTGTGAATTGTGACGCCACTGATGTAGCCAAAGAGGTGGAGGACAAAATTAGTTTCCTGGAAGATGGCGTGTTGGAGGACAGTGTTCAGCTTGTGCTCACTGATCCTCCATTCAACACGAGGCGGGAAGGCGGCAGAGAAAACTCGGAGTACGATATTCTGGAGCCGGAAGAGTTGGCGAGTGTTGCGTGTGAAATAGTTCGAGTTCTTCGGCCTGGCGGTCATGCTCTAATCTATTCCAGCGTGCGCCAACTCGTGGCATGGATGGATGCAATCAGAAATGCCGAGCCTGGCAAGATGATTGTGGACAGTGTTCCAGTCGTGCTATCTCGCCGACCACACAGCTTTACGTCCAATCCATCGACGAAAACGTGCACACTGCATAATATGCACGATTTCGTTATCCATGCGTATAAGCGGGGGAAGGGTATGGCTGCATACGATATGGTGGATTACAGGTTGCACAATCCGGACATATCGAGGCACCCTGGGTTCACCAACGCGATTGACAACGTTCCGAGGTTGTCGGCTGGTGAAGCTCAATACGATGGGCAGAACAACCGACTGCGCCATGAGCAGAAGGCGTTGACCACTCTTCGTGAGCTTCTGGAACGATTTTCGAAGCAGAACGATATCGTGATGGATTTCTTCTCGGGAACATACAGCACAGCCATAGCGTGTATGACGTTGAGGGATGGTACGTATCGTCGGTTCATTGGGTGTGAGAAGGAAAAAAGGTGCCACGATGCATCGCAGGAGTGGATACTGCATGCTTTCGTCAGTGAGGTGAAAGCCGGGCGATATGGGGGGATCTTGCAGCGTGAGGTGGAGAGTATTCTTGGGGACGAGTCGGTACCGGTCACAGGAAAAGCTCCAAGGCTTCGTCAGAAGCACATCTCAGATGCACCAGAAGGTTTACCTGCTGTGACAGCATTGCCGAACCATCTGCTTGTGTTCGTTGCGTCAATGAAGAAGGACGGTTCTATGCTTCACAGATTGAGCGGGGTGCCTATGGACCAGTGGCCGGCCGAGGACATGCACTCGTTTTGGAGCATAGACCCGGACGCGATTCTGGCTGCTGATGCCGCATTCTACGGTGTCTATGTTTCGCAATCGGAGGTAAGAGGTGGTGGGTTTGGCGTATTCGCGGCGAAGAAACTGAAGAAGGGGACGGTCATTGGCTGGTACAACGGGACGATTTTCTATGCGAAGATTCGAGACTCGGAACCGCAGAGATCAGTGATGTACGGCCCGGAAGGATTTGGGTGCACAGGACAGAGGTTCCAGGACTACAACATGGAATTGGAAACCACGTACATAGGGAGGGGTGCACCTGTTCGGAAGGTCTGGCTCGTTCCAGCGGTCTATAATTGTACCAGCTACCTCAATGATTGTCGGGTCATTGACGGAACGGAGAAAGCGACCGAGGTGAGTCGAACACAGTCAGCCGAGTTTCGACAAGGCGATGCCATAGACAAACCGGACTTTGCTTCGAATATCAAGAATCCCCATGCTGTCAAGGTCGTTCTGACCAGAGACGTTGAAGCTGATGAGGAGATATTTGCTGACTATGGTAGAAAATATTGGCCAGCTAACTGAGCTACTTTGATAGATTTGAGTAAACACGCATTGACAGAGACAATAGACTGTGCATCATCTTCCAAGAGCGCTAGATATTATAGACTACACTACAACAATCGTGACATGACTGCAGGAAGGCATCTGCGGCCTGGAGTGCAAACTATCCACTTTTCAACTGCTATACCTATGGATACGAAAGGGAGAGAAACTAGAAAGATGTGAGTGCGAAATTGTGTAGCAACGCAGCATGTAGAACACCAGTAACAGAGCGATGTAGGAGAAGCAGTCACCCATTACAGTGCGGGCCGTTTACCGGGGATGCTGACAGCAAAGTCATCGTTACGATGACTTTGCTGTAAGAAAACAAATCATTACAGCAGCCATGATTTCTTTACCGGGTAAAAAAATTGTGGCCGCTGTAATGAAACGTTTTCTTACAGCAAAGTCATCGTAACGATGACTTTGCTGTAAGAAAGCAAAACATTACAGCGGCCACAATTTTTTACCCGGTAAAATTTCTTGCTGATTTTTTACCCGGTAAAAAATTCTTTGGCCACTGCAAGGAAACGGTTCCTTACAGCAAAGTCATCGTTACGATGACTTTGCTGTAAGAAAACGTTTCATTACAGCGGCCACAATTTTTTTACCCGGTAAAGAAATCGTGGCTGCTGTAATGATTTGTTTTCTTACAGCAAAGTCATCGTAACGATGACTTTGCTGTAAGGAACCCTGGTAAACGGCTTCAGCTGTAAGCAGCAGGGAGTTTCGTCCTTCTCCCTTCTTGGTAAAGGTACCTTTACCAAGATGGGAGAAGGACGAAACTCCCTGCTGTCTCACATGAGAAGCGAAGTGTGAAGTAGGGAACATCACGGGAGGATGGTTTGGACGGCTGTTGGTCGCAAAATCTACTCCTTGTGCCGTGAGCCACAGCGACCATATGGTACCTGTGCCTCACGGCATAAAATATATATTCAACCCGCCCGGGCGGGAACCGGCGCCGGTTCCGGTGCACTATAGTCGTCAATAAGTAGGACTCTAGCTACTCACTATACAACTATAATCGTAAGGTAGGATAGCCTAAGATCGTAGTACGGAAGAGACGGATGGGAGGGTGTGTGTAGAGGAAAATTAAGGCGGCAGTACGAGTAGCCTATCGTGGTAATAGACGAGTATTTCATTGCGAGAGGGGGCGTGAGGGGGGAAACGAAAGGCGTCAGTCGTCACCAGAGAGGCTGGGATGCTGAAGGCGGAGTAGAGAAATGGGGGAGAGGGTGAAGCCAGACTGCTTACAGCTTTGGCAGTTCCGGCGGGGTGCTGACAGCAAAGTCATCGTTACGATGACTTTGCTGTAAGAAAACAAATCATTACAGCAGCCATGATTTCTTTACCGGGTAAAAAAATTGTGGCCGCTGTAATGAAACGTTTTCTTACAGCAAAGTCATCGTAACGATGACTTTGCTGTAAGAAAGAAAAACATTACAGCGGCCACAATTTTTTACCCGGTAAAATTTCTTGCTGATTTTTTACCCGGTAAAAAATTCTTCGGCCACTGCAAGGAAACGGTTCCTTACAGCAAAGTCATCGTTACGATGACTTTGCTGTAAGGAACCCTGGTAAACGGCTTCGGCTGTAAGCAGCAGGGAGTTTCGTCCTTCTCTCATCCTGGTAAAGGTAAGAAGCGAAGTTTGAAGTCGGGTAAATTGCTCAGCAAAGGTCTGTACGGCTGTGAGCAGCTCTCAGGAGTATTTTACCTCACGTGGTCTCTGTTCAGGTTATACCCTGTATATATATAGGTAGCCTAGTGTAGGTGGGAAGATAGACGAAAATTCTACAAATAATTTATCACAGTGACGGCTCTCGTAGTCGAAATCTGCGCGTTGTCAAGGGTTGAAACTAGTCTCCCCCTACGGCCTAGCTAGTAAAATCATATAACGTTGTAGACTAATATTAAAAAGTAGCAAGCAATCTGCTGAGTAGCACTAAACTATGAGATGAAGGACAGATGTATAGATGAGAACTGAAAAATGGGCTAAGGTAACAATGTTGAGATGAGAAAGACAGAACTTTATAGCAGGGAACAGTAGTATAGGTTTTAATACTTCTGATATGCTATCTATTGCTCCTATCGTACTTGTAATATTCGACGGTGTGGATGTGGTCCGTGAGGACGTCCTTCTCCGTCTTCAAGTAGATGTGGCCGCGCGTGGGCAGGCCATAGACTAACTTCTCGCCTGCAGGAAGATCTCCTCGGCTGAAGCCGACCCCGTAATGGTAAAGGTCACCGCGACCAACCAATACGGAATAGGGTGGCACCCAAAAGATGAGAGGGGGAACCTTCCACATATCGGCGCCCGGACTGGCCAGGCATACATGACTATAAGGGGCAACTACTATAGAGAACCCATCGGCTCCGCTCGACATCATGAAATATGATGGAGACGTGGTAGGACTTCCAACACTATTCGTCGCTACCTTGAAGTCCGTGTGCCCATCCTGGTCCGCAGCCCCATCTGCTGTAAGAAGCAGCCGCAATCCTGTCTTCGGGAAGAAGACAGGATCCTCACCCTCCATTCCCAACTTCAAGAACTCCGCACAAACACCAAGAGCAAGCTCTGCCACCAACTTGTTCTTATACATCTCCAAATTCCCCTCCTCCAACTTGTCGCACAACTCACGCCGCGGCAGAGAGAGGCGCCCACGACCACCATCCATGCGGTCCTTCGCATCACCCACGTTGTGGATGAACTGCCACGGCGAAGGATCGAAGCCGGGCTTTGCGAAAGCTGGCGGCTCGTCCTGTGGCTCCCTGTCGTCATCGTTAGAATCAGACTGCTGGGAGGGTTTTTCAACCTCCTCAACCAGCGGGAACTGCCTAGCGAAGTGACCGAACAACTCATGCGTCGCATTACCAGCCGTGGACGATGCCAACAGGCCTTCCATAACAATAACCCCCAAGTTTTCCAACAATGCCTTCTTCACCGCAAAGTACCTGTCCACCACCGTATCCTCAGCACCCGGCGATGCAGCTGCCTGGAATGCTGCCGCCCTCATTTCCGCCCGAACCGTCTCCACCGTCGTACTTTCCATATAGTACTTCATCCGGCTGCCAGACGCAATTGCGCTGGGGAGAACGGCGGCCACATTCTCATCGACGATGCTGTCGGGAATGGGATTCTCCTGGGCGTCGTCGAACTGGAGAACCGGCTCCCGAGAGCGACCTCGGGAAGCCGACTTGGATTTCTTTGACGACGACTTTGATGAAGTCTCACCGAGCCTTCTCTTTTTGGTAGAAGGCTCGGGCGTCGCAGAAGCGGCTTCCAAGTTACGCTTCCCGAGGATGGAGTTTTCACCCGCATCCTCGGGGGCGCTCTCCAGCTCGACGACCTCCACAGCACCACCCGCCGTTCCACCACGACCGGAACGACTCGCTTGCAGGCGGGTACTCCTTCTGGGCATCACTTTCCTCCCAGAAGTTTCCACTCCGGGCGGTGCAGAATCACTGACTTCAATGACATCTTCGTCAGGATCTGCACCGCCCTTCGCACTGCTGCCCTCGACCACATTCTCGGGAGTAGGGCCCTCCGTCGAAATCCTCGCAACCGTCTTCTGTCCAACCCCACCGGATGGTGAAGGGACGAAGCTGTCATCGCTGGAGCTTCCCGAACTGCTAGCAGATGCAGAACGGGAAGCTTCGACAGCGGGGGCCGGAGCAGCAGGGTGCTGCTCGGCAGCCGGAGTCGCAGGCTCAGGCTGCGAAGCCGGTGAGACCTGCTCCTGCGCGGCTTGGACAGGACGGTTGGGGGTACCAGTCCCGGCGTGGGAAACTGGACCAGAGCGTTCGCTGCCATCCTGGGGACCACGCGCAGTCGGCTTGACCGGGGTCACCGCAGGGGAGGATGCAGACACGGCAGGGGTAGAGACAGGAACAGGGGCAACCTCGGAATTGCTGGAAGATTCCAGTTGAGGTGGTGGGGGCAAAGGAATGGAGGATGAAGGGATGGGCAAGGAATTGGAAGAGGAAGGGATGGGGGCATCATCACCACATGTGGCTGGGAGCGCAGCATGTGGGATGTCTGGGTACATCGCGTGAAAGCGTTTCCGCATTTGCATGTCGCGGTACCCAGTGACGCGCAGGAGCATTTTCCTGGCGTCCTTCCCGAAGACAGACTTCTTACGGGGAAAAATATTTTCGTAACTGTAACCATCGGGGGGGCCTTCCTTGGGACGGAAGTCTGCCCAGCACCCCTTCTTGGGGACCATCTGAGCAAGAACTTCGACAACGCGCGAGCGAATGTCGAAGCTCTTGCTCGGGTCACCCACGCTGGGAATTGACCCATCCAGCATCCTCAACACATCCGACACGTTCCAGTACTCGGCCACCTCCTTCACGTACCCGAAGATTTCCAACAAACCAGCAATCCATTCCTGCCCAATGGTACCAACCGAGTACGGTTTCAGCCCGGCCGACCGACGGCTACAAGTGTAGCGCGCCGTCATCTCCAGGATGAAACACTTCTGCACATCCGGAGCACTCCTGAACGACCCATTGAACAACAAGTTCACCGTACAACCAGCCAGATCCTCGGTCGAAGAGAACTGCACGAACTCCGGCCTGTTCGGGATGCTCGACCAGTACTTGAAAGCAGGGCTTTCAATGGTCTTGAACCCTCGCGCGATCGAGACGTAGCGCATGAGCTGTCTCGGACGAATCCAGCTCAGCGCTTTCCGTTCTTTTATGTATTGAACGGTCGGCTCGATCTTCTTCTTTCCCAGGCGGTGGATATTGATGAACTCCATCACAGAGCACACATTGTCAGCAACTGTTACCTCGCTGACATTGTGGGTGTGGAAGTTCATCAGCCGTGAAAGCGGGAGTACTTCTTCGGAGCAGAAGACATCCCGGCCAAGCCGAGTCGGTGGGAGGAGAAAGTCGACTGGAATAGTTCCAAAGCGACGGTAGATGTCAGACTTGACAAACTCCTCCCACTCTGGACTGTCCTTCGCAGGAGCAGGTCCAGCCGACTCGAGAATGGCCTTCAACGCGGTCACTCGGTGAGATCCATCGACATATTGCAGTCGTACTTTTGCATTGGAATCAATCACCTCGCAGACGGACACGCGTGAAGCAATCACGGAAAATCCCTGAGTGAGAAACGTTTTCTTCAACTCATCAACGCGATGCGGCCTGACCACCCTGGACACGACTGCCGGAGGAGAAACATCCAGGGGGGAAATGAAGACTGGAATGTTTCGGCAGCTCTCCGGACTTATGTCGTAGTCCACATCCACCGGGATGGGCACTGTGCCAGGGTAGGCCAGCCTGGTGCTGCGGAGAGGCTTGTTCGGTACGATGTCACGAGCGTTGTGATCATCGACCTTCTCCGCATCCTCTGCCAAGTCGCTGCCGGACGCGATGATCATGTCCGGAGCAGGCGAGCTGGGCAGAGGAGCACCAGATCCCTCGACGGCTGGCGCCGCTTCGGCAGATTGAGCCGGAAGCGGAGTTGCGGGAACGCCAGCGTCGATTGTCGGGACAACCGCGGGATCGGAAGCGGAAGGGGGGGAGGGGACGGGCTTAGGTGCTGGGCTGAGCTGGGTCAGCGCTGCAGCAGCTTCGCAAACGTCCATGGGGACAGGGGGGGCCAGAGAAGGAGAAGGAGAGGGAGAAGGAGAGGGAGAAGGAGTGGGAGAATCGTTGTCACGGCGGCTGGCAGAGCGCACCTGGCGGTCGAAAGCGTTGGGGGATTGTTGAGCCATTGCTTTGGTGAGTGATTGACAAACGAAGAGTGAAAGATTGAGAAAGAGAGAAGAAGATCTGAACGACAAGCTGTTTTGCTGCGTAAGCTGAGTAAGATAGGCGAAACTTAGAGATCTGACATATTCCTATTAGTATACACCCTGGTAATGATATTCAGCGGTTGACCAATCCGAACCTTCCACATCACTTTTCGTTGTACGACAATTACAGCTCAGGCAGTTTACCAAGGATCCTTACAGCAAAGCCATCGTTACGATGACTTTGCTGTAAGGAAACGTTTCATTACAGAGGCCAGGAATTTTTTTACCGGGTAAAGAAATCATGGCCACTGTAATGTTTTGTTTCCTGACAGCAAAGTCATCGTTACGATGACTTTGCTGTAAGAAAACGTTTTCATTACAGCGGCCAGGAATTTTTTTACCGGGTAAAGAAATCATGGCCACTGTAATGAAACCTTTCCTTACAGCAAAGTCATCGTAACGATGACTTTGCTGTAAGCATCCCTGGTAAACTGCTCCATCTGTAAGCCGTTGGTCTCAACCCTCGCTCTCGTTTCTGTTGTCCTCCTTCATCATCTCCACCTACCTTCCCCCTACACACCACCTCTCTAATGTCACTCTACCCACCCTTTGGTGCATGAAATATTTTCTTACCACTGCCATAGTCTACACATACTGCTGCCTTCATACCTCTGCATGCCTACCCTTCAATCTTTCTTCCATCTTTCTCTACCGTGCTAGGCTTAGACCATGCTCTGTGCACATCTGACTTACTTAATATCATTGTATAGCTAGAAACTAGAATAATAATTACATCACTAGAGTACACTGCAAATGTTAGTAACTATGGTGGTGTGGTACACAACACCCTAACTCCTTCATGAGTAAACTTTGCGCACAGAACCGTTCAATACCAGGTAGTGCAGCCAGCGCAAACCAGGCTTGCACGACGCAGAGTGCTCCCAGAGCCGTCAACAGTCGTCCAAACCATCGTTGTACGATGTTCCCGGCTCCACACTTCCCTTCTCACCCTTCCCAGGGTGGGAGACGGACGAAACTCCCAACCGCTTACAGCCGAAGCCGTTTACCCGGGATGCTTACAGCAAAGTCATCGTTACGATGACTTTGCTGTAAGGAAAGGTTTGATTACAGTGGTGAGAAAATTTTACCGGGTAAAAAAATCAGCAAGAATTTTTTACCCGGTAAAAAATTGTGGCCGCTGTAATGATTTGATTTCTTACAGCAAAGTCATCGTTACGATGACTTTGCTGTAAGAAATCAAATCATTACAGCAAAGTCATCGTAACGATGACTTTGCTGTCAGCACCCCAGCGAAACTGCATCATCTGTAAGCCTTCCTCACCTCAATGTTGTAACCAAAGACGACTGCGATATTACCTTGTTCTATTCTAGTAGTGCCCACCATAGTTTCCTCCCTTCTCATATTAAATTGAGTATTGTATATCTCTCGACCCGTCTACATACGCAAACGTCATGTACTAGCCTAACTTTCATCGT